>AP027105.1:3823963-4126114 GCA_028142955.1 Pinctada fucata
TCAAAGTCAGCTTCAGAAGTAAGTGAAGCTAAGAGGTTTTTGACAGAAGAGCGTGACAAGAATGAGGCATTGACACAGTCTACAGGACAAACAAGTCATCAACAATCAAATAGTTCCATGTCAGTTGGACATCATATATCACCATGGTACATCACCAATGAAGAAATTGAAATGATAGAACATTTCTTCTCCAAAGAATTACAAAATCTTAGACATGATGGTTTTATTTTGGACAAGGGAAAGAGATGTCTGAGCCTTATGTCTGGAATACAGCAAGTGAGCTCAGATGTCAAAAAGAAGTTTGAGAGTTTATGTAAGAAAGTAATGGACCTTAGTAAAGGTTATTTCTTTCCTATGGATAAATCTATCATATCACATCTCTGTGACAAATGCAACAAAAGTTTTCCTTCTGTTCTGGTTCTTGTCAGTGGTGATAAATTTGATATAATAGCAGAGACAGTAGAAAAGGTGAGAGAGGTGAAACAGTTTTTAGAGCAGGAAGAAAGAAGAGAAAAATCAAAAGATGTCTCAGCCAAGACTCGCCTTGTAGATATGAATCCAAGGAATATAGGAGGAGACCTTACACAACAGTGGAAAAGTACTGATGAAGCAGAGTATAGAAGAAATTCTTCCGATGCCATGAGAAGAAGAGATGACAGTAATCAGGACTCTGATCTACCTTTGCATGTCTCTTCTGGACGAGACATTTTACAAACAGAGTCAGGTTCCTCTTCACGAGACATTTCAAAAACAGATTATGATTCCTCTAAAGTGACTAGTCAATATACGCCATCAGCAAATATAACAGCAGTAAATTTTGAGTTTCCAGCCAAGAAAGGAATCAAGGTTAAGGTTTATGAAGGTGACTTGCTGAAAGCTCATACTGATTGTATTGTGAATGCAGCAAATGTTGATTTGCGAAATGTTGGAGGTGTTGCCTTTTGCAATATCCAGAGCTTGTGGAGGTGGATTTGAAAGGGAATGCAGAAAACTTATCGACAGAATAGGGAAACTGAAAGTCAGTGAAGTTCAGCGAACATCTGCTGGAGATCTGTCCTTAAGGTACAGTGCAGTTCTCCATGCAGTAGGACCATGTTGGGACTATAATAGAACTACGGAGAAGTGTTTGGATGACTTGCAAAGAACTTGGCAGAATATATTGCAAGCAGCTGATAAACTTGGGTTTAATTCTGTTGCTGTGCCAGTAATAAGTTCAGGTAATTAAGTTGAAAAAAAAATCTTCATAATCAAGATGCATTCCAAGTTTGAAATCAAAACTATTAGTACGGTGACCAAAGAGCTGAATTTTACAGTTTAGTCGACAGATTAGTACATGCCATGGGTAAATTATATGTCAAATGAAACTAGAAGAAATGTACTTTCAAAATATCAATGTCGTCAACAGGTTTGAATGTACAAACATTCCATTTTCAGGGGTCAAAGGTCAAAGGGGTCATTCAACATAGATTACGTATTTCTGGTCTTTTTCACAAAGGAAAGAAATATTGATGAAAACAAAATTGAAATTTCTGTACAAATTGCATCAACAGAATAATATTCCAATCTTAACCTTAACATAAGTGAATCGCGATGACGTAAAATCTGTATTGATGACGTCATTGGTAGCTATTTTTAGAACAAATTCAAAATGTGAATATCATAATTCCTTAAAAATGAAATATTCCTCTCCGTGTACAAACATGGAGGACAATTATTTGTCAATTTTCTCTTCCATCATAGAAAACAAATGTTTGCTAATCATCCCCCGCAGCATAATTGCAGTGGGGTATAATGCGACCTTTGGTGAGGGTGAGTACGAGAGTGCGTAAGGGCGACTGTGTTGGAGAGGGAGGGTGTGTTTGTGCACGTCACGCTCTTTTATACAGCCTAGGAGGCACAATTTTGATTGGATCTTGACCAAACTTCATAAACTTATTGCTCATGACAAGAGAAAAAACCCTATTGATTTTCAAGGTAATGGGTCAAAGGTCAAGGTCACCGGTTGCAAATGTTATTAATCCTTTTATACAGCCCAGGAGGCACAGTTTTTACTGGGTATTGACCAAACTTGATACACTTATTGCTTATGACAAGAGAAAGAGCCCTATAGATTTTCAAGGTCATTGGTAAAAGGTCAAGGTCACAAGTTGGAAATGTTAAAAATCATTTTTCTTAGCCTATGCACAGATTTGATTGGATCTTTACTAAACTCCATACATTTATTTCTTATGACAAGTGAAAGAACTCTATTGTTTTGAAATATAAGGTCAAGGTGACAGACTGGAAATGTTTAAAATAATTTCATACAGCCTAGAGGGTGCAGTTTGAAGTTGATCTTCACCAAACTCAATACACTTGTTGCTTATGATAGGAGAAAGAACTCTTGACTATTGGTTATCACGGTAATGCATCAAAGGTCAAGCTCACAGATTAGAATTTTTAAAATCTTTTAATACAGCCCCGATGATACATTGGAGTTTACCAAACTCCTTACACTAATTGTTTATAACATGAAGAAGAACCCTTTTGATTTTCTAGTGTCAAAGATCAAGGTCACTGAAGGGAAATGCTTAAAATCTTTATATACAAACCAAGAGGGCACAGTTTTGACTAGATCTTTCAAATGCCAATACACTTGTTGCTAATAACAATAGGAAGAAACCTATTACATTATAGGTTAAGGTCGCAGGATTGAATTCGTCAAAATCATTGAAGATCCTCTGTGTCATTCACCAACAGATCATGGTTAAGATCTTTAAAGTATACATTTAATACAAATGCCACAAAGAACATTTTTTCGATTATCAAGGTCAAAGATCAAGATCACAGATATAGAGGAGGCAACTTAAAAATGGGACTTCATCAATGTTGCATATTTGCATATGTTGTGAAGAATTTCAAGTTCTATTTTAAGATTACGTACGAAGTGGTATATGTCCTTGTCACGCCTTCACTTTTTTGGCCAACGCATGCGTACGAGTATAACGACCTTCAACACGCTGGTAAACGCCGGGGTTTGGTCTGAAAATCATTTATGAAGCAACGTTCTTGAGCAACGTGCGCGTAGCGACCTTGTAGCGCTTGGGAGCGTTCGCCAAACGACCTCAGCGTCTTCCAAACGCATAAAACTAGTTGACAATTTACCTGTTAACGTTCTATAAAGCGTGCCCAAAGATCTCGCAACGTTCGCCTAACGACTTGTCAACAACCTGGCAGTGACCTTCTCGCGATCTACAACGTTTACAGCAAAACTTAATTTTCAGAAAATATTTCGTTGTCAAGACCTGAAGCACACGCCAAGGACGTTTGACTGTCGTTGGACACACGTTGAGGACGTTAGACCATCGCTAGAATGGCGTGGCTGTGTACGCGTTAGACTTGCGCTCCTCTTTCGTTACACATTCGTTGCAATTATCGGCACCCTCTCAACGTTTTTAGCAACGACTGCACAGCGCACGGAACCACATGCCCAGCGACCTTCTAATGACTCCATGATTTACAATTGGACGCTGGACAGTCACAAAATTTTCCGACGACCACATCGCAAACCAACGTCCACACAACGACAAGCCAGCGACCAAACAACGACCTCAACGTTTTGCGACGTGTTGGCAAATTTACTTTGTCGTTCAGTGGCGGATCCAGCGCCCCCTTTGCCGGGGGGTCAAGGGGCGAATTTTGCCGATTTTTACTGAAAATGGGCCAAAATATACCTGTTTTTGGAAAATTTTGGGTAAGTGCCGGGAGGGGGGGGGGACGCCCCCTCCGCACCCCCCTGAATCCGCCACTGTCGTTACTCGTGCGTTAACCAAAAAAGTGCCGGAAAGTGTGACATGGCAATAATTAAAGACCATTACCTACTATTGTGTGACTGTGTGTATTGATGCCGTGCAAGGGTGCTACGCTTTTCGTTGGTTAGTTTTTATTCTAAATTTGTCACAGAAAGATATCCATCGTTATGATTAAATCAGCTAGGGTGTACGTACATACAGCGTAATTATCCATAAAATTGTGTCGATGGGTAGAAAGCCCTCTCTCCCTGATAAACCATCACCGATCTCATGAAAAAAAAAGCTATTTAATGGAAAAATTACAGGAAATGGTAAACAGTTTATCATGTATCTCTTCTAGACATAAGCAGTAATAACATAGATTTATACAATGTTCAATGTACTTTCAAGTGAAATAAGTTTATGTTCAAAATGTTAAGATAAAATGTGTGTACTGTCAGGCAAAATGTTTATTTTTTTGCTTAAAAAATCATATAAAGTTGTGAAAATTAACCACAAGAGCCGGAATGTTCATTCATTAGCCATTTACATACTCGTCCCTATTCTGTAACTCTCTCTTTCACATTGAGGTTCATAAATATCAAGATGATTATATCGGATAATAAACAGAGAAAGGATTCATTCTTGTAGAAGCAATTTAACTGAGTCATCCTTCTTATCATTTGTAATGATTTGGTTTTTAGCTCTACTGGTCTCAGACCAGTCGAGCTTATGCGATCACCCTTCGTCCGGCGTCCGTCCGTCTGTCCGTCTGTCCGTCTGTCTGTCTGTCCGTCTGTCCGTAAACAATTCTTGTCCGGACAACTCCTCTGAAACTGTAAGAGATAGAAACTTAATTTTTTTTGTATTTTACTTGGTCCATGGTCTAGTTGTGCACCTGACATTCAGTTTCAGTCCCTGACTCCCAGGGTCTTAGAAAATGGGCGTGGTCATTAAATTCTATGTAATTTTGTCCGGATAGCTCTTCTATCACTATAAATGATAGAGACATAATTCTTTTTGCAATATGATGGGTCTGTAGTCTAGTTGTGCACCTGATATTTTGTTTGAGCCAATGACCCCCAGGGTCTTAGAAAAGGGTGTGGCCATTTTCTTTTATATTATTCCATATAATCTTATGCTTACAGCGCTGACACTATAAATAATAAGGACTAAATTCTTTATGCAATATGATGGGTCTGTAATCTCGTTGTCCACCTCATATTTTGTTTGAGTCTCTGACCCCAAGGGTCTTAGAAAATGGGTGTGGTTGTTTAGAATCTCTCTTATTATTACATGTGATCTTATGATAGCTAATTTCCCAGAATTTATGGATAATAGTTAATTGATTTATTCCAAAATATTATCGGTTTGCAGTTTAGATGTCATTACAGTATTTTACTTCAGTCCCTGTTCCCTAGGATTCTGGAAAATGGGTATATGGCTATTTTCTCTTACCCTATCTACATGCATTTAGAGTACATAAGTGACAGAAACTATAAGCAAACAAAGATATTGCAATTTTACAATATTATCATAGATGAGTCTGTAATTTAGTTTTTCTCATATTTTATTTGGGACCTGACCCAGGATTTTATCTTCAATTCTATAGAAACGCTAGGGGATAATTTCGGAATTTCCTCTGATCAATCAATCAACATGAAAATCTTTTCTATAGTGTTTATACAGTGCAAGAAAGATATCAAATAGTCAAAATGCATGTATTTCTCACTTATTTTTTATTTGTTTAACATGTTTAAGGTGTAAGATTTTTGGGGAGAGTAGTGAGAATTTTTGTTGCAAGAGTAGAATGTCCGAAGTGATCACAGACTTGAGCTGTGCTTTCTGTTAAATGGGAACACCAGAATCACAAAGATTGATCATTTTATCAAATAAAATAGCAATAATGCATCCTTCACATTGCCAAATGAAAGGAATATTGTGCTTGTGTAAGTTTTTTTTCTTTTTGAGGGGCGGGGGGAGAGGGGGGAGGTAACTAGAATGTCCTAAGGGTTACCAGTCATATCGGCCCTTTTCCAGTTCGGTCCCCAGTCATATCGGCCTTTTTACCTTTCGGCCCTAGACCATTCGGCCTTTGTTCGGCCCTCCATAATAATGCAAGGAAATAATTCCTACCTTTCGGCCCTAGACCATTTGGCCTAATAAATTTTTTCCAGTCCTCCCTTATAGTGAGAAATTGAGAATAAATACTTGATACAATAAAAACTAAATACAAGGGAAAAATTGAGGGGGTGAATACCAGCCTCTTGCCTCCACCACCTTAGAACTACTGAAAAATCCAAGCTTGCTTCGTCCGGGTTGAAGAAATTGTGATTGAAAATTATTGCTTAATTTCTTAGGAACAAATAGTATGACATACAATTTTCTTATTTTCTAAAATAGAGGACCCGGTAATCGTCTGCTCTAGGTAAGGCCATTAATTTTCATGTAGTTGCCGACCCAAATTTTTGGCAACCCCCCCCCCCCAAAAATACACTCTGAACAATGTGTTAAAGCCAATAAAGAATTTTAATTTGAAATTTGTAATAAAAATCTTAAAAAAATCGATTTTCTATATTTTTTTTCTGCCGATTGTTTCATAGAAATAATAAATAACAATAAACACTCAATATTCACAAATTTTAAGGCTTGTTCCATAGAAAAATTTGTAATAAAAATAAAAGTCATACTAGTCAAGCAAGTTGGGTTTTCCCTGGCTATAAATGGGCCGAAACGGCAAAAGGCCGAAAAAAGGGGCCGATATGTTTCAGTATTGTTTTTTTTTTCATTATAAATTGAGGGCCGAAATGGAAAAAGGCCGAAAGGTAAAAAGGCCGATATGACTGGGGGCCGAACTGGTGAAGGGCCGAAATGACTGGCAACCGTCCTAAGTGATCACAGACTTGAGCTGTGCTTTCTGTTAAATGGGAACACCAGAATCACAAAGATGGATCATTTTATCAAATAAAATAGCAATAATGCATCCTTCACATTGCCAAATGAAAGGAATATTGTGCTTGTGTAAGCTTTTTTTTGGGGGGGGGGGGGAGAGAGGGGGGGAGGTAACTAGAATGTCCTAAGTGATCACAGACTTGAGCTGTGCTTTCTGTTAAATGGGAACACCAGAATCACAAAGATGGATCATTTTATCAAATAAAATAGCAATAATGCATCCTTCACATTGCCAAATGAAAGGAATATTGTGCTTGTGTAAGCTTTTTTTTTTGGGGGGGGGGGAGAGGGGGGAGGTAACTCTTACATCTTTCTTTCTTCTTATAAATTCCTCCACTGCTTGGAGTACCACCCCCAATGGGATGTAAAACTGTGGTTTGATAAAATTTTTCATAATGTTTACATTAAAGCAAGTGACACATGTTTTAATAGAAGATAATATAACAAGAGATGCCTTATTGGCATATCTACTATGTGTTGATCAAATTTTAAAAAAATTAAAATAAAATACTAAAAAAAAATCATTTGTAAAAGCCGACTCATACAACAATATTTCAACCCAGGAAAACTTCAGTGGCGGATCCAGCGCCCCCTTTGCCGGGGGGTCAAGGGGCGAATTTTGCCGATTTTTACTGAAAATGGGCCAAAATACACCTGTTTTTTGGAAAATTTTGGGTCAGTGCCGGGGGGGGCGGACGCCCCCTCCGCACCCCCCTAAATCCGCCACTGAACTTCTACCAAAATTTTCCTTTATTGCCATTTTACAATATTATCATAGATGAGTCTGAAATTTAGTTTTTTCTCATATTTTATTTGGGGCCTGACCCAGGATTTTATCTTCAATTCTATAGAAACGCTAGGGGATAGTTTCGGAATTTCCTCTGATCAATCAATCAACTTCAAAATCTTTTCTATTATGTTTATACAGTGCATGAAAGATAACAAACAATCAAAATGCATGTATTTCTTACTTATTTTTTAATTGTTTAAGGTGTAAGATTTTTAGAGAGAGTAGTTAGACTTTTTGTTGCAAGAGTAGAATGTCCTAAGTGATCACGGACTTGAGCTGTGCTTTCTGATAAATGGAAACACCAGAATCACAAAGATTGATCATTTTATCAAATAAAATAGCAATAATGCATCCTTCACATTGCCAAATGAAAGGTGCTTGTGTAAGTTATAGAAGTTGAATTTGTAACAGGAGAGGGAGAGATGTGACTGTACCGGGAATCGAACCCGAGATCTTCTGCTATCAAGGCAGATGCTTTTACCAACTGAGCTATCTGCCATCTGGGCACGATGCCCGTTCCTGCCACACTCCTCTCTACCAATTTTTCAGGTTTCCATGCACTGGAAACCTCACACAAAACTCCACTTCACCTAATGAGTCATTTAGTTTGGTGCCAATTCTGTAACAGGAGAGGAAAAGATGTGACCGAACCGTGAATTGAACCCGAGACCTTCTGCTATCTGGGCAGACGCTCTTACCAACTGAGCTATCTGGGTACGATACCTGTTTCTGCCATAAATTAATGGTAATAAACTAATGTTTCAGGCCTTTTTGTCAATTGGACCTCGAGTCATTTTGTCCTTTTAAAATTTGACCAATCAAAAACATCATTTCAACCTCATGCAGATTTTGAAATATTTTTCTGAACTGGGATATATGGTAGAAATGTTTTCTATAGAGGATCAAATATTTCATACCGGTATGTAAAAATATTTTGTATTATATTTTAATAATTAGCTTCTGTCTACATTAATACCACATTCGCCCTAAAAGTTCATGTTCTTCGTTCAATATTCTATTTACATTGTTTTACATTTACTAAATAAATAGCCTAAAACCTTTTTAGGTTTTAGAACAAAATGGCCGATACTTTTAAAATTTCACCGACGGTAGGCCACATGTCCTATTATATTTAATTTCAATCTGAAACTTGCCTGATTACTTGATCTAAGTATTTTCACTGGTCAGTATAAGAAAGAAGGAAATATCTCTTATAATAGAGTATCCTATGCAATACTATTTCAGCTCAAATGATTTTATGATGAGGTTATTTATGCCTTTAGTCTTAATTTTATAAAAAGGGCATATAGTGGTAGATCTGTCTGTTCATCTGTTTGTCTATCCATCTGACTGTCAGTATATCATTCCATTCAACTAAATTCTGATGAAAGGGTATAAGATAATAGAGCTGTCATATATTGCATGTCTATGAACCTTGAGAAGGCTCATCTTTTGGAGCCAAATTTTTAACCTTTGACTCCATCACTGACCTTTGACCCACATTTTTTGAAAAATAAAAACATCTGTTATTTTAGTTTTGATACATATAGTATGTTATACATGTTGTATATACACGTTTTTAGTAATTCTCTCACATTCTAGAGAAATCTAAGGCACGGTCCATTTGATATTCTTGGGGGGGGGGGACTCCTTTTTTTTCAACAACAAAAAAATTTTGCTCTGAATTTTGATGAAAAAAATTAATTAGGAATTGATGGATATGCATTGGCATGTGGTTGTTGGTTCTAATAAAAAAAAACTTGATACACATTCAGTGTTTCTCCCCAGGCCGTTTTAGCGTGGCGGCCCCGCCACGCTATCGGGATTTACCGCCACGCTATCGGGATTAGCACCACGCTATATTTTACGGCCGCCATGCTATATTTTTTCCCCTAAAAATTCGTGTATTAACTATTTTGTGTACCCCTTTGCGTTAATTGATTGATTTAACAGCTGCTTTCCCGGTTAATTAGCCCCGGCTGTATACAACCCGCAAGCTTTATTTACCTGAGCTGAGAACGTGTCTGGCTTCTACGGCGCACGTCAATCTATCGGACATTTAAAATAACTGCGTTGTCAATGTCTATCGAGTGACCAACAAAAGACGACCACTCTATAACGTAGTTCATGAAAACGTTTTCATCTACATGTATAATCGCTAGATCGTGTTGACCGGCACGTGTCATATAGTTACAGCGTAATAGAAATACGGTATATCAGATGTCATTAAAATATGTTTTTAATCCGTCTTACTGTTCGACATATTACCCGACCTCGCCGTTTTGTCATAAAAAATAGGTGCCTAAAAAATAATTGCCGCTTTTACAAGATATGAAAGAGGTTATCTCGCTCGCGCAAATCATTCTACTTTGAATAAATAACGAGTCGGTACGTCCGTATTTTTGTTTGTTGTTTTTTTTTTTATCAGGGACGTATATAAATCTAGTTAATAAGAAGTTTAGATAATCATCAAAACAACATGGTGCACGGACCATCGTTTTATTGATGAGTCGGAGCGCGATATAGAAGGCTTTTTATACGATTGACATAATTACAAAATAGATCTTGATTTCTTGGGGGGGGGGGGGGGGGCGGTTTGCTCCATACTGTTGGCAAAGTAGAACAATTGCCAGCTTTCATTGCCAGAGATTACCCAAAAGAATATTGCAATGGCTAATAAGGAAGGGGGGGGAGGTAAATGTTTCCATATTTATATCCAATTTTTCAAGTAGGAATAGTAGAAATTTGTATAAAGATAATTTTCAACCTTTTTTAAAAGGTGAAACCTGCCCTTTCCCTGAACCAAAAATTCAGAACTCGAGGTTAGACACCCTTTCCATAACACAATTAGATTCACTAATATCAGTGATTAGGAAGGACAGAGGACATGCACCATAGTCCCATTAATTTGCAAAATGAACCATTGAAAACTTAGTACATGTACTGTTTTGAAGAAATGGCCCATTGATATTTTAGAAAATCATGGAAAATGGCCCATTCACAGAATTTCCTTCCAAATCAGTGTAATATACCAAATTCTTACACTAAGCTACCTGGAGTTATGGTCATGAGACAGTCTCAAGATAATTTTCTCAAAAGGCCCAAAACTAATTGAGTTTTAAAAACTGTTATGAATCTCTCTTTACAAAGAGAACACCAATGATCTCACTGTCTATTATCTAATGATAATTGGCATGTAGATAAGAATGTAGTATTATTAACACATTTCTTTCATTATCAAAATTATTTTGAACAGTTTAGTAATAAAGCAGCAACACATGAAACAGTATGCAATGATGCAACGCGCAATGATGCAACGCGCAATGGCGCATCCCAACGCAAGGTGCACCGCGAAGACTTAGCACCATGCTATCTGAAATTTCTGGGGAGAACACTGACATTTATCCCGCCTCTGGCAAATTTCTTGCAATCTGATTGGTGGAGAAGAACCAAATATTATGTTGTATTATTTTACTAACAGAATATTATTTTGATATCCTGCTTCTACTAAGATGCTTTATGCTTTTGACGTCACCAAAATGCTTTAGAATATGTTGACGTAACATACACAAACCAAAAGCGATTCAGCGGGATAAATTCGTTATAGAGTGTTTTACAGGGGGGATACAGAAATATATTGGGTCGATGAAAAAAGTGGTATTAGGCAAGGTGAAGTCCAGCATTCATTCTCTTGAGTGTATATGTACAAATCAACCAGGAGAGCTTTAGTCTCATCAGAGACTTCTGGTTTCGATATTATATTTTTATTATGCTTTGTTATGATCACAGGGATTTATCACGCTTCCCGGTTGATAAATGTACTATATATAGGTTATAAACCATAGTACATAAAGCAACTGAGAAGCATGACAAATCCCTTTGATTCTGAAGTTTATCACAAAAAATTATATCCAGTGACCGATTTTTGCCTGTAAATCATAGGGTACACTATACATATATTTCCATTTTTTTAATTGAAAAAGAAGTGCGTTTTTATTGGTACATACCTTCATTTTAGGGTAACGCGGAAGGAATGTAATATATTTTATTTATTATGAAGAAGGTTTAATATTTTGATTATTAACCAGCTGGTATCTATTGTCAATAAATGTTCAAATCTTGTACCCCCCCCCCCCCCCCCCCCCCCCCCCCCCCAAAAAAAAAAAAAAAAAGAAAAATGTACGCATATTTCATAAAATATTTGTGAATTGTAAATCAAAAAAAATATTTTTTTTCTTATTTATTTTAGTTCAAAATAAATATTTTTGGTTTAAAATTCACAAATATTTTATGCTGACACATACATAGAGAAATAAATCGGTCCTTCATTTAAAATTCAAAATAAGCAGCCCCCCCCCCCCCCCCTACCCGGAAATTATACTAAAAATAGGGCAACGGTTACGCTGCAACATACGCCTGTCATGTGATTAATGATGTCAAATGAACTTGACCTTCTTTGACCCGTACCCTAACAATCAAGTAAGTCCTTTGTCTGGGTCTACTAAGTCTTCATGGTAAGCCTGAAGTTCCTAAGCTTTGATATCACCATGCATTACCGATTTCTCTATTATACAACGAAAGATATTTAACATACAAATTGGAAATTCCTATTTCAGACAGTTTGTTCACCATATCTTGTTACAGCATGTGTGCATGCAACCACCTCCTCTTCCGAATAATTTCTCAAATGTGCAAAAGCAGGAGATAAGCCCCCGTTACATACATAAAAAGATCATTTATATTTTATTTATCATACTCATTTAAAATAGTTTGACCCAAAATAGATTTAAATGATTTTTTTGAAAAATTTAACCAAGAATATATTTTTAGCCACAAAATGATCTTGACCCTGACCTTCAAAATCAATATGGTTTTCTGTCTTTTTAAAGTCAATGTTCATGGTAAAAGAGACCTAGCTCAAATGACATTGTATCAATCGTGTTTGCAATTCCCATAGTATTAATAGATAAATGTGAGTATGAACACCCCCCCCCCCCCCTTCCCTTAAATTTACGCATACACCTAATTTCTCTGTTGATGAAACAAAATATATAGAAAGTCCGTTACATATTTGAAAGATCATTAATTTTCTATTAAGTATGCATAATTCCAAATCATACTGAACCAAAAAGAGAACAACAACAATTATTTCAATGAAATTTTAATCTATTTCTCATAAAAATCTATTTTTTAGCCTCAAAATGACCTTGACCTTTCACGCACGACCTTGAAAATAAAATTCTCTTACGTTCGTTAAGTTAAATCTACGTGGTAAATATGATGATACTAGCTTAAACGGTTTTGTCTCTATGTTTTCTAAAAGGTGCAGGACGCACCGGTGCTGCAGTACCGATAACCGTAACCCCCCCTCCCCCTTCCATAGGATAAAAGACAGGCATACAAGAACAGCCATTAAAATCCTAATCTCACCCCAGTTTAGAGAATAAAAATAAAATTTTTGCTAAAATTTTTGCTTGAATTTTGTAACACGACAGAAAAACTATGTTATAACTACTAAAGATTGTAATTTCACTGCAATGATATGATTCTGTGAATTATATAGAAAATATCCAGAAATCAACGATTTTTGAATGAAAAATACAGTTCCCCCCCCCCCCCCCCCCCAAAAAAAAAAATGTAAATACAAATAATGTGTTTAAAAACGTAAGTTATTATGCGAAAGAGCATAAAAGATCAGAATGGAATACATCCTTCAATTATCAAATTCATAAGTGATAAAGATGTTATGATTGATGTATAGAAATAATATTAGTATGCAGATTTTTGTAGAAAAACAGCAGTTTTGAAGTTTTTGCAATAAAATAATTAAATATATTTGATATCAATTGGAAGAGGAAAATGTTCAGATTTAATTTTTTGAAGAACGATCAGAATTCATTTCGTGGATCTCAGAGACGGGAAAAAATATAATAGAATTTTCACAAAGTAATGCAATCTTTTAGCAAAATAAACTTTTCTAACCCCAAAACGCAAATTTTATGAGAAATTTGAATTAAAAACTTATCATATTCGAAAAAGTTTTCAATATGTTAGTAATTTTCACCTTTTAATCTCTGATGTTACTTTCCACAGAAAAAATATTCATCCATTCATTTTTTCAGTGATTTTTCGGTATTTTTTTAAAACGTTGATGACGTCATTTCAACGTCATTTTTGAAAACGTTCTACAATGAAAATCATTTGACGACATCTTGATTCATGAACCACAGATAAAGAGCTTTCATTTGATACCAATATTTGCCGTGTACTATGCGTGTCGACTAAACTCCTAAAATAAGCCACTTTTGGCGACTTGGTCACCCTACTATTACACTTATTGTTTATGACAAGAAGAAGAAACCTTTTGATTTTCTAATGTCAAAGATCAAGGTCACGGAAGGGAAATGCTTAAAATCTTTATATACAAACCAAGAGGGCACAATTTTGACTAAATCTTTCAAATGCCCATACACTTGTTGCTAATAACAATAGGAAGAAACCCATTATATTATAGGTCAAGGTTGCAGGATTGAATTCGTCAAAATCATTGAAGATCCTCTGTGTCATTCACCAACAGATCTTGGTGAAGCCCTTTTAAGTATACATTTTATACAAATGACACAAAGAATACTTCTTTGATTATCAAGGTCAAAGGTCAAGATCACAGATATAGAGGAGGCAACTTTAAAATGGAACTTCATCAATGTTGACGCATATTTGCATATGTTGTGAAGAATTCAAGTTCTATTTTAAGATTACCTACGAAGTGGTTTATATCCTTGTCACGCCAACGCACGAATATACATAACGACCTTAAACACGCTGGTAAACGTCGGTCTTTGGTCTGAAAATTATTTATGAAGCAACTTTCTCAACGTGCGCGTAGCGACCTTGTAGCGCATGGGTAGCGTTCGCCAAACGACCTCAGCGTCTACCAAACGCATAAAACTAGTTGACAATTTACCTGTTAACGTTCTATTGAGTCTTTGCGGAATACAGAGTTATTTCCCCTTACAGACGGTATTTGACGTTAAACCATTGTGACGTCATGAAATGGTGTGGTAAAGTCGATTTTACACCGTCACTTTCCAGACTATTAGGACTGATTCCATAGAATTTAATGACTTCACAGTCAGTCTACGTCAGATACCGTCTCAAATGGGAAGTAACTCTGGTTTTCGAAAATAGCGAATAAAGCGTGCCCAAAGTTCTCGCAACGTTCGCCTAACGACTTGTCAACAACCTGGCAGCGACCTTCTCGCGATCTTCATCTTTTACAGCAAAACTTAATATTCAGAAAATATTTCGTTGTCAAGACCTGAAGCACACGCCAAGGACATTAGACTGTCGTTGGACACACGTTGAGGACGTTAGACCATCGCTAGAATAGTGTGGCTGTGTACGCGTTAGACTTGCGCTCCTCTGTCGTTACCCATTCGTTGCAATTATCGGCGCCCTCTCAACGTTTTTAGCAATGACTGCACAGCGCACGGGAATGCATGTCCAGCGACCTCCTAATGACTCCATAACTTACAATTGGACGCTGGACAGTTGTCAACGGTTTCGTGCATTCACAAAATTTTCCGACGACCACATCGCACACCAATGTCCTCCAGCGACCACACAAAGACAAGTCAGCGACCAAACAACGACCTCAACGTTTTGCGACGTGTTGGCAAATTTACTTGGTCATTACTCATGCATTTCCTTCTAGTGTGTGACTATGAGTACATTGGTATTGATGCGAAGGTGCTACGCTTTTCGTTGCTTAGTTTTTATTCAAAATTTGTGGCAGAAAGATATCCATTGTTATGATTAATTCAGCTAGGGTGTACGTACATATACAGCGTTATCCATAAAATTATTATAAATAGGGTAGAAAGCCCTCTCTCCTGATAAACCATCACCGATCTCATAAAAAAAATGCTTTTAATGGATTAATTACAGGAAATGGTAAACAGTTTACCATGTATCTCTTCTAGACATAAGCAATAATAACATAGATTTATACATTTTCAATGTACTTTCAAGTGAAATAAGTTTATGTTCAAAATGTTAAGAAAAATGTGTGTACTGTCAGGCAAAATGTTTATTTTTTTGCTTAGAAAATCATATAAAATTGTGAAAATTAACCTCAAGAGCCGGGATGTTCATTCATTAGCTGTTTACATACTCGTCCCAATTCTGTAACTCTCTCTCTTTCACATTGAGATTCATAAATATCAAGATGATTTTATCGGATAAGAAACAGAGAAAGGATTCATTCTTTTAAAAGCAATTCAACTGAGTCATCCTTCTTATCATTTGTAATGATTTTGTTTTTGTTTTTGTTTTTTCGATATTATATATCTATTATGCTTTGGTTCTGATCACAGGGATTTATCACGCTTCCTGGTTGAAAATAGGTTATAAACCATAGTACATAAAGCAACCGAGAAGCGCGACAAATCCCTTTGATTCTGAAGTTTATCACAAAAAATTATATCCAGTTACCAATTTTTGCCTGTAAAAACTATACTATAAGGGTACACTATATTTCCATTTATTTTTTTTGATTGAAAAAGAAGTGCGTTTTTATTGGTACATACCTTCATTTTAGGGCAACGCAGAAGGTATGTAATATATCTTATTTATCACGAAGAAGGTTTAAAATATTTTGATTATTAACCAGTTGGTATCTATTATCAATAAATGTTCAAATCTTGTATACCCCCCCCCCCCCCCAAAAAAAAAAAAAAGAAAAGTGTACGCATATATCATAAAATATTTCTGAGTTGTAAATCACAAATAATTTTTATGCCCCCGGAATCAAAGATTCGGGGGCATATAGTTTTTGGCCTGTCCGTCTGTTTGTCTGTTTATCTGTTTGTCTGTTTGTCCGAAAAACTTTAACATTGGACATAACTTTTGAATGGGAAGTGATAGGGCTTTCATATTTCACATGTGTATTCCTTGTGACAAGACCTTTCCATTGATACCAAAATTTTTGACCTCGTGACCTTGACCTTGACCTTTGACCTACTTTTCAAAAACTTTAACATTGGGCATAGCTTTTGAATGGTAAATGATAGGGCTTTCATATTTCACATGTGTATTCCTTGTGACAAGACCTTTCCATTGATACCAAAATTTTTGACCTCGTGACCTTGACCTTGACCTTTGACCTACTTTTAAAAAAACTTTAACATTGGGCATAACTTTTGAATGGTAAGTGATAGGGCTTTCATATTTCACATGTGTATTCCTTGTGACAAGACCTTTCCATTGATACCAAAATTTTTGACCTCGTGACCTTGACCTTGACCTTTGACCTACTTTTCAAAAACTTTAACATTGGGCATAACTTTTGAATGGTAAGTGATAGGGCTTTCATATTTCACATGTGTATTCCTTGTGACAAGACCTTTCCATTGATACCAAAATTTTTGACCTCGTGACCTTGACCTTGACCTTTGACCTACTTTTCAAAAACTTTAACATTGGGCATAGCTTTTGAATGGTAAATGATAGGGCTTTCATATTTCACATGTGTATTCCTTGTGACAAGACCTTTCCATTGATACCAAAATTTTTGACCTCGTGACCTTGACCTTGACCTTTGACCTACTTTTAAAAAAACTTTAACATTGGGCATAACTTTTGAATGGTAAGTGATAGGGCTTTCATATTTCACATGTGTATTCCTTGTGACAAGACCTTTCCATTGATACCAAAATTTTTGACCTCGTGACCTTGACCTTGACCTTTGACCTACTTTTCAAAAACTTTAACATTGGGCATAACTTTTGAATGGTAAGTGATAGGGCTTTCATATTTCACATGTGTATTCCTTGTGACAAGACCTTTCCATTGATACCAAAATTTTTGACCTCGTGACCTTGACCTTGACCTTTTTTCCGACGACCACATCGCACACCAACGTCCTCCAGCGACCACACAAAGACAAGTCAGCGACCAAACAACGACCTCAACGTTTTGCGACGTGTTGGCAAATTTACTTGGTCATTACTCATGCATTTCCTTCTAGTGTGTGACTATGAGTACATTGGTATTGATGCGAAGGTGCTACGCTTTTCGTTGCTTAGTTTTTATTCAAAATTTGTGGCAGAAAGATATCCATTGTTATGATTAATTCAGCTAGGGTGTACGTACATATACAGCGTTATCCATAAAATTATTATAAATAGGGTAGAAAGCCCTCTCTCCTGATAAACCATCACCGATCTCATAAAAAAAATGCTTTTAATGGATTAATTACAGGAAATGGTAAACAGTTTACCATGTATCTCTTCTAGACATAAGCAATAATAACATAGATTTATACATTTTCAATGTACTTTCAAGTGAAATAAGTTTATGTTCAAAATGTTAAGAAAAATGTGTGTACTGTCAGGCAAAATGTTTATTTTTTTGCTTAGAAAATCATATAAAATTGTGAAAATTAACCTCAAGAGCCGGGATGTTCATTCATTAGCTGTTTACATACTCGTCCCAATTCTGTAACTCTCTCTCTTTCACATTGAGATTCATAAATATCAAGATGATTTTATCGGATAAGAAACAGAGAAAGGATTCATTCTTTTAAAAGCAATTCAACTGAGTCATCCTTCTTATCATTTGTAATGATTTTGTTTTTGTTTTTGTTTTTTCGATATTATATATCTATTATGCTTTGGTTCTGATCACAGGGATTTATCACGCTTCCTGGTTGAAAATAGGTTATAAACCATAGTACATAAAGCAACCGAGAAGCGCGACAAATCCCTTTGATTCTGAAGTTTATCACAAAAAATTATATCCAGTTACCAATTTTTGCCTGTAAAAACTATACTATAAGGGTACACTATATTTCCATTTATTTTTATGCCCCCGGAATCAAAGATTCGGGGGCATATAGTTTTTGGCCTGTCCGTCTGTTTGTCTGTTTATCTGTTTGTCTGTTTGTCTGTTTGTCTGTTTGTCTGTTTGTCTGTTTGTCTGTTTGTCCGAAAAACTTTAACATTGGACATAACTTTTGAATGGGAAGTGATAGGGCTTTCATATTTCACATGTGTATTCCTTGTGACAAGACCTTTCCATTGATACCAAAATTTTTGACCTCGTGACCTTGACCTTGACCTTTGACCTACTTTTCAAAAACTTTAACATTGGGCATAACTTTTGAATGGTAAATGATAGGGCTTTCATATTTCACATGTGTATTCCTTGTGACAAGACCTTTCCATTGATACCAAAATTTTTGACCTTGTGACCTTGACCTTGACCTTTGACCTACTTTTCAAAAAACTTTAACATTGGGCATAACTTTTGAATGGGAAGTGATAGGGCTTTCATATTTCACATGTGTATTCCTTGTGACAAGACCTTTCCATTGATACCAAAATTTTTGACCTCGTGACCTTGACCTTGACCTTTGACCTACTTTTCAAAAACTTTAACATTGGGCATAACTTTTGAATGGTAAATGATAGGGCTTTCATATTTCACATGTGTATTCCTTGTGACAAGACCTTTCCATTGATACCAAAATTTTTGACCTCGTGACCTTGACCTTGACCTTTGACCTACTTTTCAAAAAACTTTAACATTGGGCATAACTTTTGAATGGGAAGTGATAGGGCTTTCATATTTCACATGTGTATTCCTTGTGACAAGACCTTTCCATTGATACCAAAATTTTTGACCTCGTGACCTTGACCTTGACCTTTGACCTACTTTTCAAAAACTTTAACATTGGGCATAACTTTTGAATGGTAAATGATAGGGCTTTCATATTTCACATGTGTATTCCTTGTGACAAGACCTTTCCATTGATACCAAAATTTTTGACCTCGTGACCTTGACCTTGACCTTTGACTTACTTTTCAAAAAACTTTAACATTGGGCATAACTTTTGAATGGTAAGTGATAGGGCTTTCATATTTCACATGTGTATTCCTTGTGACAAGACCTTTCCATTGATACCAAAATTTTTGACCTTGTGACCTTGACCTTTGACCTGCTTTTCAAAAAACTTTAACATTGGGCATAACTTTTGAATGGGAAGTGATAGGGCTTTCATATTTCACTTGTGTATTCCTTGTGACAAGACCTTTCCATTGATACCAAAATTTTTGACCTCATGACCTTGACCTTGACCTTTGACCTACTTTTCAAAAACTTTAACATTGGGCATACCTTTTGAATGGTAAGTGATAGGGCTTTCATATTTCACATGTGTATTCCTTGTGACAAGACCTTTCCATTGATACCAAAATTTTTGACCTCGTGACCTTGACCTTGACCTTTGACCTACTTTTCAAAAACTTTAACATTGGGCATAACTTTTGAATGGTAAGTGATAGGGCTTTCATATTTCACATGTGTATTCCTTGTGACAAGACCTTTCCATTGATACCAAAAAATTTGACCTCGTGACCTTGACCTTTGACCTACTTTTCAAAAACTTTAACATTGGGCATAACTTTTGAATGGTAAGTGATAGGGCTTCCATATTTCGCATGCGTATTCTTTGTGACAAGACCTTTCCATTGATACCAAAATTTTTGACCTTGTGACCTTGACCTTTGAACTTTTATCCCAGCGACCTCCCATACATGTACTTAACAGAAAATAGTGTTCATACTAACAAAGATGCCACCGGGGGCATTCGTGTTTCACAAACACAGGCTTTATTTTTGATTGAAAAAGAAGTGCGTTTTTATTGGTACATACCTTCATTTTAGGGCAACGCAGAAGGTATGTAATATATCTTATTTATCACGAAGAAGGTTTAAAATATTTTGATTATTAACCAGTTGGTATCTATTATCAATAAATGTTCAAATCTTGTATACCCCCCCCCCCCCCCCCAAAAAAAAAGAAAAGTGTACGCATATATCATAAAATATTTCTGAGTTGTAAATCACAAATAATTTTTATGCCCCCGGAATCAAAGATTCGGGGGCATATAGTTTTTGGCCTGTCCGTCTGTTTGTCTGTTTATCTGTTTGTCTGTTTGTCTGTTTGTCCGAAAAACTTTAACATTGGACATAACTTTTGAATGGGAAGTGATAGGGCTTTCATATTTCACATGTGTATTCCTTGTGACAAGACCTTTCCATTGATACCAAAATTTTTGACCTCGTGACCTTGACCTTGACCTTTGACCTACTTTTCAAAAACTTTAACATTGGGCATAGCTTTTGAATGGTAAATGATAGGGCTTTCATATTTCACATGTGTATTCCTTGTGACAAGACCTTTCCATTGATACCAAAATTTTTGACCTCGTGACCTTGACCTTGACCTTTGACCTACTTTTAAAAAAACTTTAACATTGGGCATAACTTTTGAATGGTAAGTGATAGGGCTTTCATATTTCACATGTGTATTCCTTGTGACAAGACCTTTCCATTGATACCAAAATTTTTGACCTCGTGACCTTGACCTTGACCTTTGACCTACTTTTCAAAAACTTTAACATTGGGCATAACTTTTGAATGGTAAGTGATAGGGCTTTCATATTTCACATGTGTATTCCTTGTGACAAGACCTTTCCATTGATACCAACATTTTTGACCTTGTGACCTTGACCTTGACCTTTGACCTATTTTTCAAAAATGTTAACATTGGGCATACCTTTTGAATGGTAAGTGATAGGGCTTTCATATTTCACATGTGTATTCCTTGTGACAAGACCTTTCCATTGATACAAAAATTTTTGACCTCGTGACCTTGACCTTGACCTTTGACCTACTTTTCAAAAACTTTAACATTGGGCATAACTTTTGAATGGTAAATGATAGGGCTTTCATATTTCACATGTGTATTCCTTGTGACAAGACCTTTCCATTGATACCAAAATTTTTGACCTCGTGACCTTGACCTTGACCTTTGACCTACTTTTCAAAAAACTTTAACATTGGGCATAACTTTTGAATGGTAAGTGATAGGGCTTTGATATTTCACATGTGTATTCCTTGTGACAAGACCTTTCCATTGATACCAACATTTTTTACCTTGTGGCCTTGACCTTGACCTTTGACCTATTTTTCAAAAATGTTAACATTGGTCATACCTTTTGAATGGTTAGTGATAGGGCTTTCATATTTCACATGTGTATTCCTTGTGATAAGACCTTTCCATTGATACCAAAATTTTTGACCTCGTGACCTTGACCTTGACCTTTGACCTACTTTTCAAAAACTTTAACATTGGGCATAACTTTTGAATGGTAAGTGATAGGGCTTTCATATTTCACATGTGTATTCCTTGTGATAAGACCTTTCCATTGATACCAAAAATTTTGACCTCGTGACCTTGACCTTGACCTTTGACCTACTTTTCAAAAACTTTAACATTGGGCATAACTTTTGAATGGTAAATGATAGGGCTTTCATATTTCACATGTGTATTCCTTGTGACAAGACCTTTCCATTGATACCAAAATTTTTGACCTCGTGACCTTGACCTTGACCTTTGACTTACTTTTCAAAAAACTTTAACATTGGGCATAACTTTTGAATGGTAAGTGATAGGGCTTTCATATTTCACATGTGTATTCCTTGTGACAAGACCTTTCCATTGATACCAAAATTTTTGACCTTGTGACCTTGACCTTTGACCTGCTTTTCAAAAAACTTTAACATTGGGCATAACTTTTGAATGGGAAGTGATAGGGCTTTCATATTTCACTTGTGTATTCCTTGTGACAAGACCTTTCCATTGATACCAAAATTTTTGACCTCATGACCTTGACCTTGACCTTTGACCTACTTTTCAAAAACTTTAACATTGGGCATACCTTTTGAATGGTAAGTGATAGGGCTTTCATATTTCACATGTGTATTCCTTGTGACAAGACCTTTCCATTGATACCAAAATTTTTGACCTCGTGACCTTGACCTTGACCTTTGACCTACTTTTCAAAAACTTTAACATTGGGCATAACTTTTGAATGGTAAGTGATAGGGCTTTCATATTTCACATGTGTATTCCTTGTGACAAGACCTTTCCATTGATACCAAAAAATTTGACCTCGTGACCTTGACCTTTGACCTACTTTTCAAAAACTTTAACATTGGGCATAACTTTTGAATGGTAAGTGATAGGGCTTCCATATTTCGCATGCGTATTCTTTGTGACAAGACCTTTCCATTGATACCAAAATTTTTGACCTTGTGACCTTGACCTTTGAACTTTTATCCCAGCGACCTCCCATACATGTACTTAACAGAAAATAGTGTTCATACTAACAAAGATGCCACCGGGGGCATTCGTGTTTCACAAACACAGGCTTTATTTTTGATTGAAAAAGAAGTGCGTTTTTATTGGTACATACCTTCATTTTAGGGCAACGCAGAAGGTATGTAATATATCTTATTTATCACGAAGAAGGTTTAAAATATTTTGATTATTAACCAGTTGGTATCTATTATCAATAAATGTTCAAATCTTGTATACCCCCCCCCCCCCCCAAAAAAAAAGAAAAGTGTACGCATATATCATAAAATATTTCTGAGTTGTAAATCACAAATAATTTTTATGCCCCCGGAATCAAAGATTCGGGGGCATATAGTTTTTGGCCTGTCCGTCTGTTTGTCTGTTTATCTGTTTGTCTGTTTGTCTGTTTGTCCGAAAAACTTTAACATTGGACATAACTTTTGAATGGGAAGTGATAGGGCTTTCATATTTCACATGTGTATTCCTTGTGACAAGACCTTTCCATTGATACCAAAATTTTTGACCTCGTGACCTTGACCTTGACCTTTGACCTACTTTTCAAAAACTTTAACATTGGGCATAGCTTTTGAATGGTAAATGATAGGGCTTTCATATTTCACATGTGTATTCCTTGTGACAAGACCTTTCCATTGATACCAAAATTTTTGACCTCGTGACCTTGACCTTGACCTTTGAAATACTTTTAAAAAAACTTTAACATTGGGCATAACTTTTGAATGGTAAGTGATAGGGCTTTCATATTTCACATGTGTATTCCTTGTGACAAGACCTTTCCATTGATACCAAAATTTTTGACCTCGTGACCTTGACCTTGACCTTTGACCTACTTTTCAAAAACTTTAACATTGGGCATAACTTTTGAATGGTAAGTGATAGGGCTTTCATATTTCACATGTGTATTCCTTGTGACAAGACCTTTCCATTGATACCAACATTTTTGACCTTGTGACCTTGACCTTGACCTTTGACCTATTTTTCAAAAATGTTAACATTGGGCATACCTTTTGAATGGTAAGTGATAGGGCTTTCATATTTCACATGTGTATTCCTTGTGACAAGACCTTTCCATTGATACAAAAATTTTTGACCTCGTGACCTTGACCTTGACCTTTGACCTACTTTTCAAAAACTTTAACATTGGGCATAACTTTTGAATGGTAAATGATAGGGCTTTCATATTTCACATGTGTATTCCTTGTGACAAGACCTTTCCATTGATACCAAAATTTTTGACCTCGTGACCTTGACCTTGACCTTTGACCTACTTTTCAAAAAACTTTAACATTGGGCATAACTTTTGAATGGTAAGTGATAGGGCTTTGATATTTCACATGTGTATTCCTTGTGACAAGACCTTTCCATTGATACCAACATTTTTTACCTTGTGGCCTTGACCTTGACCTTTGACCTATTTTTCAAAAATGTTAACATTGGTCATACCTTTTGAATGGTTAGTGATAGGGCTTTCATATTTCACATGTGTATTCCTTGTGATAAGACCTTTCCATTGATACCAAAATTTTTGACCTCGTGACCTTGACCTTGACCTTTGACCTACTTTTCAAAAACTTTAACATTGGGCATAACTTTTGAATGGTAAGTGATAGGGCTTTCATATTTCACATGTGTATTCCTTGTGATAAGACCTTTCCATTGATACCAAAAATTTTGACCTCGTGACCTTGACCTTGACCTTTGACCTACTTTTCAAAAACTTTAACATTGGGCATAACTTTTGAATGGTAAGTGATAGGGCTTTCATATTTCGCATGTGTATTCCTTGTGACAAGACCTTTCCATTGATACCAAAATTTTTGACCTTGTGACCTTGACCTTTGACCTTTTAACCCAGTGACCTCACATACATGTACTTAACAGAAAATAGTGTTCATACTAACAAAGATGCCACCGGGGGCATTCGTGTTTCACAAACACAGGCTTTATTTTTTATTTATTTTATTTTTGGTGTACAATTCACAAATATTTTATGCTGACACATACTTAGAGAAATAAATAGGTCCTTCATTTAAAATTCAAAATAAGCAGCCCCCCCCCCCCCCCCCCCCCCCTACCCGGAAATTATACTTAAAATAGGGCAACGGTTACGCTGCAACATACGCCTGTCATGTGATTAATGATGTCAAATGAACTTGACCTTCTTTGACCCGTACCCTTACAATAAAGTCCTTTGTCTGGGTCTACTCAATCTTCATGGTAAGCCTGAAGTTCCTAAGCTTTGATATTACCATGCATTACTGATTTCTCTATTATACAACGAAAGATATTTGAAATAAAAATTGGAAATTGCTATTTCAGACAAATTGGTCACCATATCTTGTTACAGCATGTGTGCATGCAACCACCTCCTCTTCCGTATAATTTCTCAAATGTGCAAAAGGAGGAGATAAAACCCCGTTACATACATAAAAGATAATTTATATTTTATTTATCATACTCATTTAAAATAGTTTGACCCAAAATAGATTTAAATGATTTTTTTTTTTGGAAAAATTTAACCAAAAATCTATTTTAGCCACAAAATGACCTTGACCATGACCTTCAAAACCAATAGGGTTTTTTGTCTTTTTAAAGTCAATGTTCATGGTAAAAGAGACCTAGCTCAAATGACATTGTATCAATCGTGTTTGCAATTCCTATAGTTTTAATAAATAAATGTGAGTATGAACCCCTCCCCCCCTCTTCCCTTAAATGTACGCATACTTGTAATTTCTCTGTTGATGGAATAAAATATATAGAAAGTCCGTTACATATTTGAAAGATCATTAATTTTCCTTAAAGTATGAATAATTCCAAAACATACTGAACCAAAAAGAGAACAACAACAATTATTTCAATGAAATTTAAATCTATTTCTCATAAAAATCTAACTTTAGCCTTAAAATGACTTTGACCTTTCACACACGACCTTGAAAATAAAATTCTCTTACGTTCGTTAAGTTAAATCTACGTGGAAAATATGATTTTAATAGCTTAAACGATTTTATCTCTATATTTTCTAAATGGTTCAGGACGCACCGGTGCTGCAATACCGATATCGGTAAATCCCCCCCCCCCCCTTCCATAGGATAAAAGACAGGCATACAAAAACAGCCATAAAATCCTAATCTTTCCCCAGTTTAGAGAATAAAAATAAAATTTTTGCTTGAATTTTGTTACACGATAGTAAAACTATGCTATAACTACTAACGATTGTAATTTTATGCAATGATATGATTCTGTGAATTATATATAGAAAATATCCAGAAATCCGTGATTTTTTAATGAAAACTACAGTTTTCCCCCCAAAAGACTGAAAATACAAATAATGTGTTTAAAACGTAAGTTATTATGCGAAAGAGCATAAAAGATCAGAATGGAATACATCCTTCAATTATCAAATTCATAAGTGATAAAGATGTAATGATTGATGTATAGAAATAAAATTAATAGAAATTAGCATGCAGATTTTTGTAGAAAAACAGCAGTTTTGATGTTTTTGCATTAAAATAATTAAATATATTTGATATCAATTTGAAGAGGAAAATGTTCAGATTTAATTTTTTGAAGAACAATCAGAATTCATTTTGTGGATCTAAGAGACGGGAAAAAATATAACAGAATTTTTACAAAGTAATGCAATTTTTTAGCAAAATAAACTTTTTAAACCCAAAAACGCAACTTTTATGAGAAATTTGAATTAAAACTTATCATATTCGAAAAAGTATTCAATATGTTAGTAATTTTCACCTTTCAATCTTTGATGTTACTTTCCACAGAAAAAATATTCATCGATTCCTTTTTTCATTGATTTTTCGGTATTTTTTTTAAACGTTGATGACGTCATTTCAACGTCATTTTTGAAAACATTCTACAATGAAAATTATTTGACGACATCTTGATTCATGAACCACAGATAAAGAGCTTTCATTTGATACCAATATTTGCCGTGTACTATGCATGTCGACTAAACTCCTTAAATAAGCCACTTTTGGCGACTTGGTCACCCTACTATATGGTTATGATTTTTTTTTTCAATAACTTGATTGACCTGAACCTGATCAATTTTTCCAATTATGACTGTGATCTCATATTATTTTTTTTTTACCCAAAAAGTTAGTTGATAATGAACTTTTGCAATCATAGGTAATCATTGCAATGTTTTACTTTGCACAATTAAGGTATCCAATGTACAAATGGAGATCTTGCTCATGTCTTGACATCCATTTAAACAGTGTTAAAATTATCTTGGTAATCTTCGGCAGTGTCTCAATAGTTTCTGTGACTTAGATAGTGGTAGGCATGTTGACCTTTGATGTTGGAAACCAGCGTTTATGTTGCATTATGGTATATTTAGGTAAAGATATGCCGTAATTGTAACTATATAATACACTTGATATTCATTTGTACAATGGATGCCTTAAGAAAAATTTTTGTAATGAATCCTTTAATGGACAATCAAGATATCTGTCAATATAAATGATGAATAATGACTAGTAACTTTCATATTTGCAGGGATATTTTCAGTGCCTAAACATCACTGTGCCGAGATGTGCCTTTATGGCATTATAGAATATTTTGATAAGCACCTAACAAGCTCTCTTCAGGAGGTACACATTGTGGACAAAAATCCCTCAGTTTTGAAGGAGATAGAGAGCACATACGAAAAGATCAATAGGCGAGGTGACCATAGATTTCTGCAACCTAAACATTTTAAAGTTAGTAACACACAGCAAGCTTCAAATTCCTCTTCCAGGGGTGATACTGTCACTCATGTGTCAGGTGGTGGAAAAGATGACTCAAAAGCAAAAGAGCACAAGTGTGGTGGCATGTCCTTGTTCAGAGAACCAGACTGTAAAATAACGGGAATTAAGGCTCCGATAAAAGTATTCAAAACGGAGAACGGGATAGTCATCAAAGTGTACACGGGAAGTCTGGTGAGATTTAAAGGAGATGC
Source organism: Pinctada fucata (assembly GCA_028142955.1). NCBI lineage: Eukaryota > Metazoa > Mollusca > Bivalvia > Pterioida > Pteriidae > Pinctada > Pinctada fucata. The sequence continues at coordinate 3,851,655 of AP027105.1, forward strand.
AATTGTATGTAGTGCTGATGAATGGCTGAGTGGTGCAGGCCCTCTGGCAAAAGTCATTGAAACAGCTGGTGGCTCTAGATATGCTGCAAGTATGAGGAAAACAAGATCTGACCTTCATGTATATACAAAGACATTACAACTGGGAACTGTACATAGCTGTGATGGGGGAGATCTATCAGTATCTGAGGTTTTCCATGTTGTGATACAGACATTAATTTCTACATCGGAGTATAAGTTCAATGAGTATGCCGAAACAATGAAAAAAATATTTAAGGATCTCCTAGGAAAAAAAGTCACGAAAATTGCATTGCCTCTCATTGGAGCAGGTAATTACATACATTGTATGCATTTTCTATGATGAAAAGATTGAGTCATTTTCAGTTTCTAGAACTTTTATTGCATTTGAGGATTTCATTCATTATATGTCTAGCTTTCATTAACGCAAGGTCTTTCAATTATAGTTTTCCTACATTCCATTTTTCCTAAGAAAATCATTGTGTAAGATAGAAAGAACAACTGCAGTTTCAAAGACTTAAAGCATTGTCAAATGCTGAATTATTTGTGTTTCTATTGGTGCAAATCAAAGACACTGATAAAGAGCAATCTGTATGAAACAGATATTCTTGCAGAATGTTATGTAATGACTTTGCGATAAATGATTTTTATACTCCCTTAAAATTTTTGAGGGTGCAGGTAGTCAGTACCATACTGATATCTGTATGTCCAAGCTCAACTTATATCTCCTTAACATATCTCCTTAACATTTCATTCGATCATACTCTAAATAATTTTTCATTAAGATATGTCCTTTGTAACAAGGCTCACTTAAGGTCACTCTTCAAATGTCAAGGTGATATTCAGGATAAGGATAGCCTTTTCTACATGAAATATTAAAACAAGTTATCATAAATTTATTTTCGTCCAAATAATATGCAAATTTGTCAAATGTTGTTATGGGCTTTGAGACTTTTTACAACGTTGACCAGAAACTTTGTAACCAAAATGGGTGCTTAGGGTTTATGCACAACTTCTTGGGGTTGTATGATAATAATTTTAATGTTGCCTGCAACACAAGAGCAACATATCGGTATAATGGGATCACTTTGTCCTGTGTCACACTTTCACATATTTGGCTCTTACTTACATGGACACATCAGGCAACATTCAAACTTGTAAGGATTGTTAAGCTTGATGAGTCTAATTACCCATTATTGGTCAAGGTCACTTTCAAGGTCAAGTATACGTACTTAGGGTCAAACATGCCACAGATGACATTTCACATATAGACAACTGAATTTGGGATACCATGTATGAGACTAAAGACATTCATTGTCAAAGATGAAAGTGTCAAGGTTACAGGTTTTTGGATTATTTTGCATTAACACAAAATATTCCAGAGAAAAGAACGGTGATATAGGTCATGCATTATTTATCGTCATACTTCAACAAATATTTTAATGCCTGTCATATGAGCTTTGGACAAAGGTCACTCAAGGTCGTTTTATATTAAAAATTATTTCAAGATCATTTGTAAACTAATGTTTAGGATGCAAAAAAATATTTCGTAGAAAATATGGATATTTTCATAACAAGTTTTGAAATTTTATTTCTAAGGTGGACTGGTAGACAAGGATATAAAGACATGCTGTGGGAGAATGGTCCATTCCATGATGGAAGCTCTTAAAGCCTGCAAATCTACGTCACTGAAGGAAATCCATCTTATCAACAAAAACACGGCAGTGTCACCTTTATTGGTCGATTGTCTGAAAGAGTATGTGACTACACACCATGATGCTAAGTCTGACAGGAACAATGCTCATTCCGCTTCACATAGGTCAGGTGACAAGGATTTAGCTTCGGATCAGGACGTAGGAAAGGGCTCTTACAGAGCGAAGGACAGTCATACTGATTATCAATCCCACAGACAAACAGACAGACATGCTGACAGTCATCACAATAAAAGAATGGACAGGTCTCATGCTGATCATAGGAGAGATAGGTCACCAAACAAGTCTCCAAGAGGAAGGGACAAACATGAACATGAACAGTATAGGAATGGGCCAAATCATGACCAACATCCGCATACTGGAGGAAGACGGCATGATTTTACCCATAGGTCACATGGATCTAGGAATGCAGAGTCTGGGCATTCAAAAAGCAGAACGGGGAATTACAAAGACCAAGGTGCCAGACCCAAACATAACAATACTGCCGTTTATGGTAATGTTGGAGGTGAAGAAAACATACAGTCATTACTAGACAATGTTTCAACCAGTATGTCGCAGTCCAAATCTAGAGATGTAGAAATGGATGCCGGAAAGAAAGAAGGTAGCAAACAGAGAGGAAATTTGGCTATTATAGGTGCAGACAGTGATGAAGAGTCAGACGAGAGGGATTCAGGTAAAAATCCAAACTTTCAAGGTAGTAAAGCAGTAGACCACTTTCTGATCTTGAGATTTGAGCTCAGTTTAATGTTCAAGTCAACATTTTGGCATTTTATTTCATTATGACATCACAATTAAAGGTAAAATCACAATGAAAAAGAGCGCAATGTGTTCCTGCCTCTGACATTTTTCGTCATTGTCATCTATTACAGTATGCGTAATAACATTTTAACATATTCTTTGATAGTTTTAGTCATATTCATTCTAGTTCACAAGCCAGTCTGTCGCTTCGTATGTGACACAGAGTTTTATTTGCTGACTACTATGAATGCGTGATATCAACATAATGTCACGTCCTTGGTAATGTTACGTAGTTAAGCCTCATGAAACTGTCTTTAATTTAGTTACAGTGAATTAGAATGGAAATATAAATATATGCATGATTTCTACACATTAATTAAATGGTTTTATAGTTGCAAATACCTTAGATTTACAATACCGGTATGAAATAACCTATTGCTGTTAATGCCTGCAAATCATTCAATTACTCTCTATTTTCATACATAGGGATGGAGGATATGTCTTCAAGGAATGGAGGAGGAAGATATGAGCTGGAGAAAGAGAAGAAGAGGAGTGAGGATGCGGGAAGATACAAGGAAGACCAGAGGAATGAAGATGCCCAGTGTGTTATTTGTATGGACACTATTACAGACGGCACCAGATTAGACTGTGGCCATGAGTTTTGTAGGGACTGTATAAAGAATGCATTCAGTCACAAGCCAGTCTGTCCTATGTGTGGTAAGGTTTACGCAGCCCTTGAAGGGAATCAACCTAGGGATGGCGCAATGAGGACTAATACGGAGCATCACACTTCTTTGCCAGGTTATGAACGATGTGGAACCATTGTTATAGATTATAAGTTTCCAGATGGTATTCAAGAGGTTAGATATTTTATTTGAATAAGTATCTCTTAGCAACAAGGCATATCAAACATAGCAGTATAGCATAACCATGATAACTGCTATGCATCAGTTTGTGTATTTGAACAACGTAAAAGATGAAGCATTGGTTGTTAAATCTCAAAATGTTAAAATAAATAGGGACATGATGGACTGTATTGATTTTCAAGGTCAAGGATCAAAGGTCAAGGTCATTTTGGACTTAATTAAGCTTTAAATCCTTGTGAACAGAGTAGAAAACATAAAAATCATCATGATAGTATCTTCAAACCTTTCACAAATGTTCCCTATAGGGAGAGGATGAATCCTATTGGTTTTCAAGGTCAAGGTTCAAAGGTCAAGGTCATGGGGAAGTTGAAGCTTTTAGATGGAGAGCATGAAGATATGCAGTTAGGAAGCAATGCTTTGCTTGCATTGTGGTTATTCAACAAAAATTTTAAGAAACTATGAACATTATGAAAGTTCTTAGCTGAATTACATTGATATTGTAATGTTTACATCTACAGCTTTATATTTGCTTATAGTTATTGCTTGAGCATACATTAAGTCACACATTTACAGGAAAATCACCCAAACCCAGGGAAGCGTTATAAAGGAACAAATAGACGTGCCTACCTACCTGACAATGATGAGGGAAGAAAGGTTCTTGGGCTTCTTAGAAAGGCATTTGACCAGAAGCTGACCTTCACCATTGGTTCCTCACGGACAACTGGACAAGAGGATGTGGTCACCTGGAACGACATTCACCATAAAACAAAGAGGGACACAGGAGCTCAGAGGTTTGTTCTGTTCTTACAGTATTTGGCTGTCTGCAATGCAAGGGATCACTTTTTCCTCTGTTTGTTTGTCTTTTAAAGTGTTTGTCTGTCTGTTTACTGTCCGCACAGATTACTGTATATGTAGAATCTTTAGCTGTATTAACCTTTGCTGGTCTAGAAACCAGCCTCATCTTGCAAAAGTTTGTCTCATTGAATCAAAGTACCTCATCTATAACTCAGTATCATCAAGGGAAGATCAGTGAATCCTTGTTCATGCATAAAGTTCATCTTTTATAAAACCACAAAAGAAAGTTTCAGCAAATGTTTCCATTTATTTACTGGATAAGCATAAGTTTGCCTTGTTTGACGGTAGTGTCACACCTTAGCGATAGCACAAACAGACATCTAACTGATGATAAAATTGCCAAAATCCTTAGTCCGTTGGTCCTCCGTTAGTAAAAAATTGATGCTGCCACTGCCCTAGGGTTTGTGACAAGTTTGGAATGGATACGTACCGTATGAGTACCAGAGATCTACTGGAAAAGTAACAGACGTGTAACAGACTTCACCATAGGCGTAACAGTAAAGCGACAGATAAAACGGAAATGCAAGGTATAAGAACGGGACAAAATGGATAATGAACGGACATCCATTACTGGTCAGTAGGCCTCTGTTAGCTGTCCGTTACATCTCCGTTTTATCTGTTTCATGTCTGGTAGATGTCCGTCTTAGACTTGAGTATACCAGACATTAACGAACACCTAACGGATATCAACGGACATTAATCAGAGATGTACCGGACAAGTACCAGACAAAACGGACATCAATGGACACACAACGTACCAGTAAGGATTTTTTGGTCCGTTCTGTCCATTTGGAAGTTTTGAGTATGTTCAATAGACATCACCGGACGAGTTATGGATTCAACAGACAAATGAATGACTAACTGATGAGTAACGGATGCAAACGGAGACCAATACATCAAAAATGTTGTTATCCGTTACTCATCCATTGGCCTTATCCGGCTAGGTGTGACAGAGGTATACCATGGAAAGATACCATTCAGTAGATCTTGCTTAGTTGTCATATTTGGTATAAGTTTTAGGAGATATATACATGTACATTTTATTATACATTGAATTATCTGGTTATTTTTTCAGGTTTGGTTATCCAGATGCTACATACCTTCAACGTGTACAAGAGGAATTGGCTGCAAAAGGCATTACTGACTGAAAAAGGCATCACTTTCTTAAACAGTAAATTTTGGATGAGGCAGTTTGATAAAAAAGAGAAGGGGGAATTACCCAGAAGATGAAGATCCTAGCTGCAATATAATGTGGAATGTATAGCAGAGTATTCATGGTCATTAATTCATTACTGACACCTTAGTTTTGCTTCTGGCAACTAATAGACTTTGTAAGCAGCTGAGTGGTAGATCGCTTTGATGTTTCGATAAAACTTGAGCTTCCAGATTGATTTCTATTTTTGGATTATAATTTTCTCAACTGATCGCCGAGAATAGCAATTTTACCTTAAATTTTGGAGGAACATGTATTTTGAACCGTGTAAAGCTTCAATAATCTGTCTGCTTGCCTACCAACATATCAAACCAAGTGCCACTTTTAAAGAGTCATGTTACTGAGAATCAGCAGGGAACATAAAGCAAAGCTGTGATGTGTCTTTGATTATTTTTTGTTATTGAATTGCCTAATAGTCTACGATTTTTAAGTTATTATTGTGTAATATTATGTTTAAATATACAGTCTTCACATTAATGCGGTATACTTGAATTTTAGACACTCCAAGACCCGACATCACAACATTTGACGTTATTTCTTACTGTGATGTCAGAAAAGATTTATGACGTCATTATGAAAAATAACGTCAAAAGTTGTGATGTCAGGTCTTGGAGTGTCTTAAATGCAAGTCTAGCAGTAATGTGAAAATGGTCTATTGTGTTTAACCTTTGTTATGTCAAGAAATCAATTCCGTCTTTTTGATTTTACAGGCCTATGTTCGATTTGTGCAGGTATCTGACGGAAAAGCATTATGACGTCATTAAAATCCTTTGAAAACGTCATATATGTAATAACCCTGTTTCCCTGAATTTTATGCTTGATTCCATAGAATTTGATGATGTCACAATGCGTTGACGTCAGATACCTGCACAAATGGGAAGTAACTCTCTATTTCGAAAAGACCGAATATCTATACATGATGTTGACATGTTGATTGCGTTATGAATGGAAGAAATGTATCTTGATGAATTGCCTATGTTATTGTGTAATATTGATGAGTATTTGAAAAAAATGGAAAAGATTATTTTAACAAGACTTGTTAAAGAGACAACATAGCTTGCCGATTGGCATTTGCTAGTAAATAGCAACAGATAGAAAAAGCTAAAGTTCAAGGTCATGAGGTCAGAAGTCATTATTTCAATTGAAAGATCTAGTCATGAAGAATCTATATGTGAAATATGAAAGCACTATCCCATTTAGTTTGAGAGATATGGCCAAGGTTTTAAGTTTTTTAAAAACAATTCAAAGGTCAAGGTTACTAGGTCAAAAGTTGTGGTATCAAACAAAAGCTCAGGTCTTGAGGTACATATATCTACATGTGAAATATCAAAACCCTACTCAAATTTGAAGTTTTTTAACCAGAACTAGGTTCAAATGATTTGTTTAAATTTAAAATTTTATTTATGGAGTCGGTGTAAAATTCTCTACAAAATGCAAGTAGTTTTTCCTCCGGTTTTGGTCGGATACATCCATCATTTAAGACAAGTACATGTATGTAATTAATTCCATTTTTTCACATATTTATTTGCATTGTAACAATGGTTTGTTATTTACATTATTTTGTTGTTATTACTTCTATGTGCATACATGTACTTTCAGAATAGTTTATGCAGAAATTGTCTAAATTTTTCAAACCATTTGAATCATGTGGTTACATACTGAAATTACTTATGCATATTGGCTTTTTGTAATTTTTAAGATGCTATAGTTTAATTTTTGTTTTGGAATTTAATTTTTTGCTAGAAAAAATCAGCATAAATTGTTGTTTTATTCTTTTTATATTGAGATAGTTGATTTATCAATTTTTTTATCTTTCTTCATATGTATTAAGTAATAGCTTGCCATTTTCTTGTGCTACCTAGAAGGCTCAATTTTCTTTGCTAGGAAGAACTTTTCTGATTTTCAAGGTCAGAGTTCAAGGTTACAGATGGGAATTGGTCAGAATCCTTGTATGCACCCTAGTGGTTGAAATTTTTAGCTTAACTTTCCTCAAAGTAGCTGTGTTTATTGGTTATGATGAAAGAAGAACTTACAAGTTTCTATTCAAGGTCAAAGTTCAAGGTCACAGTTTGGAAAATGGTCTGTTTTCTTGAATATACTTTTGTGAGCAACAGAAATCTATCAGCTTTGGTATACTAACTTGTTAAATGTAAAGGAAAAAAGGTGTTTATTTTCAATGCTATATGACAAAGGTCATAGATTGGAATTAATCGGAGTCCTTGTACATGTACTTACTCTATTTTTCCCGAGATTTTCGTCATCTTTGCTATGAATACTTATTAAAACGAGAGATGAGGAGGAAGATGATAGCTCAAGGTCACAGATAATAGTTTTTTTAAATACTTTAATACAATTTATATTAAATGCATTATTGAACCCTTATAAAACTTTGAATATTTATTGCTCATATTTTTTTTTTTTTTGCCATTCTGGGACACTGATGAAAATTTTAAGGGAGAAATGACAAAATTCTGAGTTAAAAGGTTAGAAGTCAATATGTCATAAAAAATCATATTTATTATAAGAATTTGAATGTAATGTCATTATTTGAATTAAATAAATTCTGTTTCGTTTATTTAAAGATACAGTGTCCCTGAAAATAAATTTTACTGAAAACGTAAAATTTATTCAGAAGGGTCTAGATTGAGGAAAAAAGGAGCGATAAAAAAGTGTATTTGAAAATATGCAGTAACGACCATGATATTGCCGAATTTGTAAAATTAAATCCCCATATACAAATGTACCTCTATTGTAAAAATGCAATACATTGTAGGTGGCGCCAGTGAAATGAATTAGAGCTGTGCACCCCAAAGTCAAAATGACGTTTTCAAACGACTATAGCTGCGAATGTACATGTATGCGTTAGATTCGCCGGAAAATTTGAATTATACAAATGAGAATGTAAACTTTCATATGAAAAGAAAGATCTTGCATTATAAAATTTTGTAAAATTTATAATTCTCTGGGACACCATACCTTTAAATTTATGGAAGTGGATGCTGACATTTATTTCAACTTAAGAAGAATTTAATCCAAGCCATCATTTCTAAGTCATCTGAATGTGTCCATTTCATTATCATTCATTTTATCACTGTTTTGATATTAATATACTTTATGTTTGATTTGAAAAGATGGCTCTTGCATTTTCTGCATAATTTTTGTTTTATTTTCAAAGATTACGTTCTTAATTGTATTTCTACATTTGAAAGTTTATTTATTGTCTGTTAAATAAGAGCATTGGTCTGCTATAGGTAAGTGATAAATATCTAAATAACAAAGATTGATATACACGTATCAACATTTTGGTCTTTGGCCTTTATCAAGGGGAAGTATTGTAAAAATCAAATTGTTGCTATATCCATGTCTGCAGGGCAAAGGAGTTCGTAGAAAATCTGCTTTTTCTGGTTATTTATATAATTGCTTTTAAATCATAGATTTTAGATTTTATGACTCATTTGACAAACTTAAGATTCTCAAAGCATTTTTCTCCATGTGAGACTCATACATTTTGCAAGATTACAGATTTGAAAAAGGCAGAATATTTTAAGACTTTAAAAAATAAAAAAAAAAATTATAGTAAACAGTTAGTTTAATAATAGTTATTATTTGAAGATTTATCTATTGAACCCTGTGGATAATTTTAAAATTTATAAAAATCTTGGTCTTGACAACTTTAGTTATAGCTGTAGCAGTGTAAGTAACTAGTATTGATTACATGTATATATTTTTGTATTCATTTTCTATTGGGAAGAGTGACAGATAGAATTCCTTAATATTGCCCTGCTTTTCTTTAGTATTCTTAAAGATGTGTGTGTTTTTAGCGTTCTAGGTCTATACTTACCCAGCTATTTTACTCCCTATAGTTTTTGTCCGAGACAGTTATACCAAAAATAGGACTGTTTGAAGAAAAATTGTTCTGTTTGAAGACTAAGCTTGCTTAGAGATGTTTTTTAATGGACTCTGTGGAACAACTTAAAAGCTGTCAAACGATTAAATAATCTTGGGTAATAATGTATTGTCTTGCAATGTTTTGACTCTCTGATGAGTAATGAAGATCCTATATGAGTTCATCAGCAGCGTAATTTACTCCTGAAAAAAATCGTTATCGGTACATAATTTTACATATTTATAAAAAAACTTTAGAAAAAAATATATGCTAAATGGCACAATTCTTACACTCTGATTGATATACATGTATGTATCTTGCAATTATTGTTTTGAATGCAGCATTCAAGTGGCCTAATATTTCCTATAAAATCTCTGTATTTTTGTGTGTGCCCCATTTTTCCTATATTTTTGCCAGGAGATTATAATATACATGTAACTGAATACACAATTAGATTTGTAGATTTAATAAGTATCTTCTTCAGTTTTGAAAATGATTAAGTATTCAATAATGATACCCCATGTTTTCCCTATATAATGTTAGATTTGCCCTACAATGACCTATTTTCCATGAAACTTATCCCTACAAAAAGTCCTATTTGTTGCTATAACACTACTTGAAAGCCTGTAAATGAAACAAATAATTATAAGGTCAGCCATGGACAATGCACACTTATATACCTACTATTAGACTTTTTTCACCGTGAGGACTTAGCACTTCAACTTCATACTTCACACTTCGAACATTGAAGAATAAGTTGTGTAGCTGCCGTTCATGTATAACTCATAAGCGGAGTCATCTACATTTTGATTTGTATACTCGATGGAATTGGTATATCAGACTTCCTGCACTACTGGCAACCCACTAATAAAACTTTCTATCATAATTAAAGTGCAAAGTTCGAAGTACGAAGTGAGAAGTTCGTCACGGTGAAAACTGTCTATTTAGAGGTGTGTTCATATCACCTAGCTTGTTTAACTTAATCTGAAGTAGTTTTTGCTTTCAAATTTGTTATTTATTCAAACCTTGTCATGTGAACCAAAGATTTATGCTATGCTAAAGCCGTCCATATACAGATAATACAAAGCAGCTACACTGATTGTTTAAAGTAATGAATAATATTCAATTATAAAATAAAATCATTGGTAGCATATGAAGAAAGAGTTTTGTTTATTTGAAAATAATTTTCAGGGAGCGTGTAAATGTAGTTGCCATCATGTCCGTGTGTTTGTCCAAGATCATATCTCTTGCACCTTTGATCGGATTTGGATCATATTTCACAAAGTTGTTATTTTTAAAAGTTAACGTCTTTTGTATCTGTGAAAGGTCAAGGTTACTTGTCAACTAAGACTAAGAATATCATTACGTAGTACCTCCTACACCTTTCATCAGAATCTGATCGTACTTAACCAAAATGTAGGCTATGATCTGTTGGATAGAGGTTTCTCAAGGTCATATCTGAAAGGTCAAGGTCACATTATTGAGTAGGACTTGCAATATCAAGATGAAGTGATTAAATCTACACATTTCATCAGAATTTAATCATACTATACAAGAATGTTTTGAATGATACAAACTTTTGAAGAAAGGTCACCAAAGGTTATTATCCTCTCGCAACTGAGACTGTTGGGGAGGGATTTAGAATCCCTGTCGTGTGGATGTTTGTTTTTATGTCCGGATTAATGTAAACAGCATCACTGACGAGGGTTAAGTACCCAAAACGTGCATGTCTGGTCCATGCTGAAAATTTACCTGTTCTTAAATGATGCTATTGAATTTGAAGACGTTTAACAATTGAAGACAAAGCAATAATCAAAGAAATAATGCATGTAAATTTTCCCCATGGAGAGAAGATGAACCATACTGATTTTCAAGGTCAAAGGTCATGAAAATCCTTGTGAACAACATAGAAGACAAAGCAAGTGTGGAAACATCAAACCTTCCATAAATGTTCCCCATGGGGAGAGAATGAACCGTCAAGGTCACTGTGGAGGAAGATTTAAAATCCTTGTGAACAGCATCGAAGACTTTCGCCGATAGCATAGAACATGCAATTGTAAGGGGATTGGATGCTTGCGTTGCCTTTATTTCAGGACAAGGTCACTTATTAAGTTGAACTTACAATACCAAGAGGCACTGAAATATCCTTCACCTTTTGCAGATTTGATCATCTTCAAACCTATACTGTATAATGCTTGTGAATATTATTCACCTGACCTACTGAAGGTCCCATCTGACAGACTGATTGGCCCTATGATAATATAAAGCAGTGAAAATAATATAAAGCAGTGAAAGTGTGAAATTATGTGTAGCAGTAATTGAGAAGAAGGTTAAAATACCTCTGCCAATTACAGCTCTCAGCATCCATGTTTGTTGTCAGATTAGCTAAAACCAAACTTGGTAGAGGGCCTTGAGTAATTGCTTCCAGTAAGGTTTTTGTGAAATTCTATATACATGTAGTCGTAAGGGAGAAGAAATTGAAAATGCATCCGCCTATTGCAGCACTTGATGACTGTATCTAATGACAGATCTACTTGAAAAAAAAAACAAATACTTGATAGAGACCTTGAGTGCTTGCTACCTATATCAAACCAAGATTACACAGGTTACAAAGCTCATGTTGTGGCAGCATGTTACTGTAAATGTGATTATTTTCGATGGGGGGAAATTTCGTGATTATAACATAAAGACGTTACCCTTGGGGGAAATATTAGCGATACAAACGCATCTTCCATAGAAAGAATGCAGTCGGATCATTTTCATGTGGGGGAAATTTTCGCAAAGTCCATTGATCCGTGAAATAAGCAAAAATTACTCCCACTCAAAAATTTCCATGTTTACAGTATCGTAGCAGCAAAAATTAATTGAAAATTTTTCTAGTAAGCAATTAAGTTAAATAAGGTAATCTTGTGAGAGTTCTTCAATACCGTGTATATTTACATTTATATTATACATTCTGCACACTGGATTGCATATCTATAAATAGATTCTAGTAGGTCAAGGTCAATTATGAAAGTTTGACCAAAGATACATCCAATTTGCAAGTTTTGATACATGTAGCACTTATACTTTGCTCAATACTGGCTTTTTGAAGCAAAATCCTTGAAGAGAAAAGTAGGTCAAGGTCATTTTATGAAAGTTTGATCAAAATATATCCAGTATGTAAGTTTGATGTAGCACTTTATACAGTACTTTGTCAAATACAGAGCTAGTTTGGTTAATGTATCATCAGTACTTTGTCAAATACTGAGATATGCCAAATTTCCTAACCAGACCCGGACATGGACACGCAAGGTATACCATAAGCTCACTCAACTTCGTCCAGGTGTGCTAAAAATAACTTCATTTTTGTTGTAGAAAAATATGTTTTTGAATATAGAGATGACCAACAATTTCTGAGATTGATATTTTATATTGATATGTCAAACATGAACGAAAATCTGCTATGTTCTTACTTTATATACAAATATACAACTAAACATGAAGAGTACAAGTTTCAAAATTTCTTTATACCCATAAATGTACCTTGACTAGACTGCCAATATAGATATCTTACATATTCATAAAATGGTATTAGCCTACCAAGTTTGAAATCTGACGTCTTTTGTTATACATGTAGGTAACATTATAAGCATAAACAAAGTGATCTAGCTGGTATTGACACTAACTTCAAATCAACTGTGACTGTCTTCACAATAAAGCCTGTGTTTGTGAAACACGAATGCCCCCGGTGGCATCTTTGTTAGTATATACACTATTTTCTGTTAAGTACATGTATGTGAAAGGTCAAGGTCAGGGTCAATGGGTTAAAAGGTCAAGGTCATGAGGTCAAAAATTTTGGTATCAATAGAAAGGTTTTGTCACAAGGAATAGACATGACAAATATGAAAGCTCTATCACTAACCATTCAAAAGTTATGCCCAATGTTAAAGTTTTTGAAAAGAAGGTCAAAGGTCAAGGTCATGAGGTCAAAAATTTTGATATCGATGGAAAGGTCTTGTCACAAGGAAAGCACATGTGAAATATGAAAGCCCTTACACTTACCATTCAAAAGTTATGCCCAATGTTAAAGTTTTTGAAAAGTATGTCTAAGGTCAAGGTCACGAGGTCAAAAATTATGGTATCAATGGAAAGGTCTTGTCACAAGGAATACACATGTGAAATATGAAAGCCCTATCACTCACCAATCAAAAGTTATGCCCAATGTTAAAGTTTTTTTTAAAAGAAGGTCAAAGGTCAAGGTCAAGGTCACGAGGTCAAAAATTTTGGTATCAATGGAAAGGTCTTGTCACAAGGAATACACATGTGAAATATGAAAGCCTTATCACTTCCAATTCAAAAGTTATGTCCAATGTTAAAGTTTTTCGGACAAACAGACAGACAAACAGACGGACAGGCCAAAAACTATATGCCCCCGAATCTTTGATTCCGGGGGCATAAAAACTCATGAGCTCAAGCCAGAGGCTACCAGATATTTCGCCTGGGCAAGTAGATATTGCATGAAAAACTAGACTGTTCAAAATACTTTATGTAAAAACTCCAGCAAGCTTGTGGGGTAGCAAATTCTGGGTTTTTTAAAGATTGCTTGCATGATAGTTTGCCGTCAATTTACTGGTAACTGAGGCTCCAAAGAAAAAGATGCCAAAAGCAGACCAACATCGACAATCATGTTCCAAAAGGAGTCTATACAGAATGTTTCTTTAGGTTTTCTGAAGACATAGTCTTTGTATCTATAAATATCCACATGGTCGTGTTGATGTGTCACAGAATATAGAACGGCTTCCATTGCATTTATATACATCCCAAAAATCATACCACTTTGGTATGGTAGTCTGCTCAATATTTGTTCTTGAAGCTCTTCCTCCGCAGAAATGTCTTTCTTCTTAATTATAACTACCAGGCACGTTTCTATAGGTACAGTTAATTCCTCAGGAGTGTAAAATACGAGCACGTCTGTTGTGGACAACTTGGCAGCAGCAGACTCGTCACTGTTTGCCGTCAGTTTTATGGAGGTTGCACAGAAAGAGACGTTGGACGGGGATCCCGTTGACACGGTCGATAATTTTTCACCGAGGCCAAGCGGCTTGATGATGTCCTTTAGAAGTGATGCTATAGCGTCCTTCCCACTTGTTTCTTCCATGTTGTAAAGGAAGGCTCTCATTAGGGAGTGACATAGTCCATGTGTCACAAAGTCTGGAAGTTAAATGAGAAAATGTATGTTTTTATATCTTTGTGAATTTTTCTCGGTATAAATTTGAAAATGCAATAAATTTGCCATTTTCCCTTGAATAGTCCATTTGCCAGTTAAGAGTTATGACCATTTTAAATCCGTACTTTAGACCCATAGACACAGGACAACACATCATTTGGCAAATTTTTCCTTTTTCCTTTTTTTGGTGATGTCATGTTTGATCATTCCATCTTTATGCATTCAAATGCATCGTCATGTTTTCTGTTGTGACGTCACAATGGAACTATCACCAAATTTTGTGATGTTTGGTGTCTGAGTTATTCCTGTATCTGGAACAATGTTTATATTGAGAACTATTTACCCAGTTCATAGACTCATAGTAGAGGACTATTACTCACACTGGGTGTAGCTATTACTATATTATATATATTTTTTATATTTTATTCATGATCTTTTGAAAAGTCAAATGTGGATCAAGGATGGTAATAAAATAATTCTATATTTCTTTAGATTTGGCCCTTGCTGAATGTATTAATTGGCAAAATTTCATGATTTTTAATTAAATAAACATAAATTATATTTTCATAAATATATTTTCATAGTTTATACAGGAATAACTCGGTTGCATATTTTCATACTTTTGGAGGAATTAAATACAAAAAGGCATACGTTTGAAAAGAAATATATATATATATAATTCACTAGACCAGAGCCATTAAATTACACCAGATTCGTCAGGTAAGTTTTGTATCAGTGAAAAAATCTCATATTGCTATCTTGTAGAAGACTAACCATCCTCAGAGATATCCCATGTGTGTCGATCTCCAGGCAAGGCTTGAATCATATTTCCCATTGGCTTAATTTCTTCTTTCAGAGATGATAATACATTTCTGATGATATCCTCCATCCCTACCACATCATCTAAATGTTCCCTAAGACAACAGCCTTTATATACAAGGGTTATGCAAACTTCAGGTTGATTACGGAACCATAATGTCTTAAATTTCCTTGGATGGGTAGAGTCATCACTACAGGTAATGTGGACTGTCACCAGGTCTCTCTTTTCACGTCCCCATAGCTGAAATTAAAGGATATCAATTTTAAAAGAATTAATTCAGTCAGAGAGGGCAATGATTATAGCTCACCATTGAGTGTTTGCTTATTAACGGCAACAAACAGAAATATATATACTCAAAGTCCAAGGTAAAAAGGTCAGTCTATAGGTGATTAGGTCAGAAATCATTTTCTGACACAAAATTAAGCTCTGAAAATGAGGAAACTATACATGTGACATATCAAATCCCCGAGCCTTGGCGAGGGGATATAAAACACACATCGAGTTTCATAATACATCGTATGAAATGAAAATTCATTTGAGATTTTTTTTATGACATAGTTTTGCCTAAGTATGTGTATTTCTAACGTGAAATCAACAATTCTGAGAATAAGCGGCGAACCACGCTGTCACCTACAGGTCGTCTGCTACGCCTTGAGAAGTAGTACCCCATTGTATAGATATATTCTGTGCGTAAGAGAAAAAATATTTCAAATTTGAATAGTATTTTAATGCAATAATTAATTCTACAACAATTTTAATCATTGATATTGAATCCGCATCTGAATTTAACAATCGACCGATATTTGAAAGGTCACACTTGTCAAAGTTTATGCGATAAGGTTCCAAACTTGACCAATTGCATTCAAGCAGAGCGATATGTAACGTGCTATCATATCATATATTTATGAAATGGCTTTATGAAACTGCATAACGGGTGTATCATGTGATAAATATTGATATATTACTAATTATAGAGAATATTAGTGTCTAAATATGTGTTTTGTTAAGGGTTAATAATGCAACAAATGGCAAGTGCATTTATCATACATGTAATGCGCGTTAGCGCATTTCATGTGATTAATGCACCTGCTGTGTGTTGCATACCGGCCGTAACAAAAAACAAAATATGACATTTATTCTAAGTATATGCACCATAGTTTTCAGTTTCATCCTTTTTTTTCCTGAAATCACGTTTTTTTCTGGGTAAAAAGGTGACTTTAAAATTCTTGTCACCGCGAATTCAGTTAGCAGTTTAGAACAGCCGTTGCGGTATGTTTCTTTAGTTCTTATGCATTGTTAAGTCACGAGCGTTTTCAAGCAATTTACAAATTCACAAGCAATTTACAATTTCAAGCAATTTACAAACACGTTCCTTCCAATAGTTTCATCACAGGAAATTACATTGGTTGTGCATATATATTTGTTTAATTTGTATCATATCGCGCCCCTATAAATTATATGAATAAATCATAGAATATATATCACTTTGATTTTAACAAGTTTAATTGAAAACAAGCGACCCATGGTCCACATTGCTCACATTCGACTGAAATAAATTATGACAAAAGCAAGCAAAATGATTCCATCATGACTTGTGTGCAATTCTTCAAAGCAAATATGACATTGACAATGTGAAAATAAATTAGAAAATATTAATAGTATAGACAAACATATAAAGATTGACTTAAAAGGAAGCTATTTTACATAAAAATGATAAAATGAAAAGAAACAATATATCGCAATATACAATTATTGACTTTTGATGAGGTCTACTCGTGACTATACAGACCTGGTCAGGTATTGGTTGACCGAGGCCGAAGGCCGAGGTTAACCAATGCCTGACCAGGTCTGTTTGGTCACGAGTAGACCGAAATCAAAAGTCAATAACTGCTTTATTAAATTATCAGTATTTTAACTACATTTGCATTGTAATGATACGCGAAGTCAAACTAGATCTTACACTACAAAAATCAACGCAAGTGCTGGTCATGCACGCACTAATCCCGAATAGACCGCTTAATGGAGCTTTAGCGGTCAACTCACTCTGAGGTACACTCTATCAAACAGCGTCTCCACCAATCAGAAATAAGCAAAATCGGCAATAATTCCTGATCATTTAATAATACAGCTAATAAAATTCATCACCATTCACTGTTGGCATTTATCATTTCACCACTACTATCCCTTATAGTTCAGGAGATACGGTAGCTAATTTTTTTTTAATTTGTAATACTAGATCTAAGTCCAAGGTGATCATGATCACAAAATTATGTCAAAAGTCTTAGGTATCCAATGAAAGATCTCGTCATGGGGAATCTACATATGAAATATCAAAGTCGCATCAGGAGACAATTACATGTAACAAGTAAAGAAATAAACCCCATGTTTAAGTGTTTTAGCTCTAACTTAAACCTGAGCGAAGCTCAAGTGAGCTATTGTCATAGCGTGCGCCGTCCAACGTCTGTCCCCAGCGTAAACTTTTTATTTTCGACTTATCTCCAGAATATATAGCTGAAGGGATTTTGATGAAACCTGGTAAGTATGAAGTACTTATGGTCCTGTCAAGTGTTGTTGTTTTTCGTCCCGATCGATCCGTCCACAGGCAAAAGTAGGTCACTGGGGGTACCCTACCCTCCTTTGACAAACTTTTTCTTCAGAACCGAAGCATACTGTATTGACAAACTGAAAGCATCAGGATGATCTTTTAAGGATAAAAGAAGTGTTGGTATTTTTGGTTCCATTCCAAAGTCAAATTTTTGACGCATTTTTTACACCTTTTCAGACTTAGTCAGAAATGCACATTTTTTGCACAAATAAGTTTTAAAAACAGCTCAATAAATTGATATATGAGTTTACAGTGGCAGATTCAGGAGGGTGCGGAGGGGGCACCTCCCCCCTCGGCACTGACCAAAAATTTTCCAAAAACAGGTATATTTTGGCCCATTTTCAGTCAGAATCGTGTTGGTATTTTTGGTTCAACTCCAAAGTCAAATTTTTGACGAATTTTTACCCCTTTTCAGACTTAGTCAGAAATGCACATTTTTGTACAAATAAGTTTTAAAAACAGCTCAATAAATTGATATAGAATACAATACAATACAATACAATACACTTTATTGCCAAAAAATTGGGCCCCGAGAGGCATACATGTCAGAAGATGTTTCTACAGAACAACAATGTTATAGATATTACTACAGAACAACAATGTATAACAACAGAAATTTCTGTATACATATACATGTAATTATGTCAGTCAACAACAGTGGGCACCAAGGTACGTTGGTTAGGGAACTATAATATCAAGCCACTGCCACTGATTACATTAGTCTGTTCAATACATATATTCAGTCCTCTATTTTCAGTCTAGATTACTTTTTTTTTTTTTTTTTTTCTTTTATATTACTTTTTCTTATGTTTCAATTAGTCCCCCCTCGTGCCCACTGTTGAAGACCAAGATTCCTTTGGTTGCTAAATCTCATGGCTGACAAGAATACACCTAACACCAGTATAATTATGACTTAATTCGCTCTTTTGATAGGATGACAAGTAGGCAACAATATACATGGTTAAGAAGATCTAAACTTATGAAACAATCAGTTCCACTTTAAAAGTTCATCGTAAATGTGTGGTAACTATATAGATAAAGTACGTGTCAGCAAACAGCAGAAGGCACCAAGGGACAGTACTGCTCAGGGAGCTATGTAATTTATATAATATATATATAAATCAATAACTCAATCGTCATTATTATGTGTGAATGAATTATTATCTTGTGTTTGGTAATATCTCATTTTCTCATATTGCATAAATAGCCCCCCCCCCCCCCCCTAAGTGCTGCAAGCCAAGTTAGTTGTACAGGATAGACCATATATATTTGACGAAAACAAGGTAAACTCTCAAACACAGTGTAAAAATAGTATGTTAAAACATCATTAATCACAGTAAGATTTGATGAATCTAGCAACTTTTAACAATATATCTTTATCTTCATTACTCATCAATATATGATTTTACAGTGGCAGATTCAGGAGGGTGCAGAGGGGACACCTGCCCCCCTCGGCACCGACCAAAATTTTCCAAAAACAGGTATATTTTGGCCCATTTTCAGTCAGAATCGGCAAAATTCGCCCCTGGACCCCCTCCCCCCACCCCCCCCCCCCCCGAAAAGGGGGCGCTGGATCATCCGCCAGTTTAAGACGCTCATTTACAGCTTATTTGTCATATCTAAGTTACTAATTAAATGCTTTGATTGTATATTTTATGCTATAATTTTTTTGATTTTTTATGAATTTTTTTCTTATGTATTAAGTATGTTTGATTAGGAATAAATATATCAGACATTGAATATAACACTTTATACCAAGGGTGCAAACTCATAAAATTAAAAAGCCCATTCATTATTTAACACACATTATCGATGAATGAGCTAAATAATTAATGAGTTTGCACCTGCACCCTTTGCTTTATACCTTTAGTCTCTTTGATTTTTGTTGTGGGTCTGAGTTTGGCCGTTTGGACGCCATTTTTTAGTTGAATCGCGCGAAGCAAATCGGAACAAATGTACCGTTTCGGTTCTTTCCTTTACATTTTCCATAATGTTTTGGAAACATGGCGAAATGGCATTCGGTTACTCCCTACAGAAATAATTTGAATTCCAGATTTCAGACCGGCTGAGTCATGGAATCTCATTGAGTTATTATCTACAAAATGGTAATTATGTTGTTGATATCGATGACGAATTCGTATTATGGCATTTTATGTACATTTTATGCATGATCTGATGCTAATCCAAGAACTTGAAGAAGATCAGGTTTATCATATAAAACACTGCATTGAAACAGCAACACAGGGGTCTGACACACCATTTAGCACCAAATATATTCCCTTGAGAGTCAAATACCTGTATTTGTGGTTTTATATATAATAACAGTGCAACAAAGACGTAATCGACCAAATAAGAAAATATAGCAGGGCTCGAAATTCGCGGTCGTCCGATCGTCAAAAACAACCTACTTACCTGTGGGACGACCTAGAATTGAGACTAATTCGTCCGACTGACGACCTATTTTCAAACATTCAATGTATGCTTACCTCGATGAAATAATGAATAAAAGGTTTAAATCATATTTGCTTTAAGTAAGAATAAGAAAAACTAGGAGTTTCCAGATAGCAGACTTCATGATCGGTTTTAAGTTTTCGTACGACGGTCCGTTATCAGTCGAATTTTATAATCCGGTTGTTAATTTCCTGCATGATAAATCGTTTTTTTTTACAGTGATGTAGAAATTTATTCAAGGTGTTGAACCACCTAAAAAGAAAACAAAAAGGTCCATTCTCTAACACAGAGTAACTTCCCCGGAATATTTGGCAGTGTTTGATTTGGACTTTGGTCTCTGTATTGGCACATAGCACATTTTGGGAGTGAGACGGGTTTTGATGGGTAGCAGGAGATGCTTACTGTCTCCGGCCACCTGATCTCATCTCCAAATGAATTTAGCGTTTTCTTTTACGCAAGGAGAGAATGTGTTAACAGAGCAAGAGGAAGACTTAGAAACAGATGCACGTGAATATGACTCTGATGAGTTAAAATGAGGAATTTGTTGAAAAAGAAATGGAATTTATGTAAAATGTTCAAATTAGCGGAAATAAAGAATGACAGCTTAGTTTTTCAGTTTAATGGTTTCGGGCAAGTAAAAATGGTTTCGGGCAACCTGATATTCAAAGCAGGTTGCCCGAATGACAACCAAAGATTTTCACGAGTTTCAAGGCCTGATATAGCACTGACATATATTAAAATAGTAATCTCGTTTGAGATTCTTACGAGCGTCTATAACTAGTATGAACTATGATGTACATCATACATGTATGCAAGCATACGTATACGTAATAGTAAACAACATGGTGTTCGCAAAGGTCTTGTATGATTACAGGAACATGGTGAAGCTCAAAACTTTACCTGACCTGATTCTCTATCTTGGTGTGAATTTTCACACAAAGTTTCAATTAAAGGTAAGCACAGAGAAGTTCCGAAAATAGTTAGGGCATAAACTCAGGGTTTTTCATAGAGCATACTGTATGGAAATTGCTTTACATGTATATCTGGAATCTAGAATTTATATCAAGGACAAAACTACTAGAATTGAAGGAACCATTGATGAATTAGCTCTTAGCTCCTAATTCAAACCCCAACATAAAAGGAGATTTGATGAAGGATCAAACAAAATTACGGCTTTTTCATAGGGCACAGTTAAAAATCTAGAGGCACATCCCCCTGTAAACATGGCGGAAAGTTATTCATGTGACCAGTTAGACATCAATAATACATTATATGAATAACTTACCAGACCGAAAATTATATGACAAAAAAGGAGTGTGCCAATTCCGTTCTGAAACATATAAGAGACTACTGTCAGCATGGCTCACGTTTGAAACTGGATAAAAGCGATTTTGATAACTTAATGTCATGCAAAAATTAAAATAAAATCTATATCATTCAATAGATCTGGCTTAGTCATAACTTTTGTTACATTTGTGAATTTGTTACATGGTGAAGGGTTTATGCAAAAATATTATACAGACAAAATAATAAATTTTTGAATGGGGGTTTTTCAATGTTAAATTTCAGTGTGATGTCGCCAAGTTTAACATTGAGACATTGAGCCTATGGAGAGTGTCACGTGGTCACGGGAAAAATTAGCATGGGAAAATGGCCCATCTAAAAGTTGTTTTATCTATAAGGCCATGTAAAATCAAATCTTTGTTTCTCAGACACCGGCAGCGCCGCGCGCCGCTACAACTTTGCCGCTGAAGAGATGTTCAGAAAAAAAAATCTGCCTTGTCACATCTCAATCGTTTATTAAAAACCGAAATTGAACATGTAAAAAGAAATTCAGTTGTCCTACAAAATTGTCCATGACTCCAAATGGCATCTGATAAATATTTAAGTACATGTATAATCGCGTTCCGTATTTACAGTTACGGGTAATCTGCATCTGTATGACGACTTTATTATTGCCCCTTGTAAATCGATTATAAAAGAATAAAGAACTACATGTATATACCATGTATACTGACCTCATGCTGACACATGTTGCTGACACATCTAGTATTAAAGGTTCGTACTTTCCTTTATTGATGACAATTATAATTTATGCCGAACAATTTCAAGCATTCATTGTAATATTTCCGAGTCTATTGAAAATGACATTCCACGACATAAAATTAGTAAGCACGGACGAAAGCAAGAGAAACGTAGTTAAATCTTTACATATACCCGTGTATATAATTTTATCAGACAGTGGTTAATGCTTACCAATTTGTTCTGAACATGTCATTTGATTTCTAAATGCAATTTGATTCAGCTTCATTTAGAATAGGCTTCCGAAGATATATGCAATCAGCTAAAATTTTGACTAAATCAACTGACCTACCGAAGAAGCGAGGTGTCGTATATAGCATGCATACGCCAATCAAATATGAGGATTTTAATTTGAACTGGATTTAAACAAGGTGCGAGCAAGGGAGGGGGGGGGGGGAGACTGGGCATACATTGTAAGAGTTATTTATTTTGCCATTCATAAATTATAAGAATACTCTTGATGGAAAAAAAAAATAAATAAAAACCCTACCTTAACCTTGCCACTTATCTAAGAAACATATTATTAATTTGACATGGCCTAAAGTTTGTCAATGATTGTGTGCACTGACTATCATATAATTTATACCAAAATTTACGACTAAGCGAGATGTATTGAATGGTATCAATTTCATTTAAATTTTTGCATCATAAAGTAGTCAAAATTGCATTTATCCAGTTTCCGAAGTGAGCCGCGCGGACAGTAGAAAGTGGGTCTGGAAGAAGAGGTGACTACAAAGTACATTCCTAGTTGGATTTACTGGTCGAATTGACAAGCTAAAGCAGAAATATAGAGTGTTTAAGATAAGGAAATAGTTAAATTAAGTGACAATTTACTCTACAAATGATGTGTTGCATTCTCCTTGTCCCCTTCCTTCACACGTACATTGTACCTCACCAGACATTTTGGTCAGGCACAGTTGGGATATTTATCAGACTGACTCGACTTTTACCTTGAAATGTCTGATGTCCAACAAACCTTTGCAAACACTGACAACAGCATAGTAAATAGACGCATATACGAATTTCAAACCAGAACAGTTTTATAGGTGCTTGACTCTCTGTACAATGTCATGTACTTTTAGCGGGATTCATATTTTAGCGGAGTTGGCGCTGTAAAGACTGTGCTAAATCAAGACTACGCTAAATTATTAAACTTTTATAGATATTAAAGGAAGGAAAGTCAAATGCACTAATTCATGATTACGCTTTTATGTCAATGTCAATTGGCCCATTTTCGTCCTGTTTGCGCTAAAATTTGGTGGCGCTAAAATAAGTACACATACAGTATTTGACCCAGATGGTTATTATAAACGAACAGTGTGTCAGATAATATGACAAATCTGATATGGGGCAAATTGTTCTTATTTGGTTGGTTGTTTGCTTCCCAACAAACAACCAAATAAGAACAATTTGCCCCATATCATACTTGTCGGACTAATATAATTGTAACAGACTCTTGTGATGATGAACATGTCATTTTATCTGTCAATTGTTTATTACTTTTGTCTTCTTACACTTGTTAACTTATATAAACTTTGATAAATCCTTCATAAAGAATCCTCTTTGAGGTGAAGAAAAGGAATAGAGGCCGGGAAAGAGGACTCCCAAGGGATCTACATTTTTTTTTCAAAATCTTAGTATACTTACCACGGGCGCCTCATGGCTTAAAATTTACTAGCCCGACCCAAAAAATCTCTTGCCCATTAAAAATTATATGTAGAGAAGGATAGGTCTTATACTGCAACTTACTTTAAAGGCCATATTGTTGAAATGTGGCAATTTTAGTAAATGGAGTGCTTGATTCCTCAGAATTAATTAAAACCCTGTCTTAGAATTACGAGATAAGAAAGAAATCTGAATGAAGAGGATTTAACAAAAAAAACATTCAACAAGTCTAATTGCCCATATATTCTTGTGCATACCATGCATGTATACATGTATGTATGTATGTACTAGCCTCAGTATTCTCGGTAACGCGCCTAGACGCTTCCTGGACGCACCAAAATAGGCTTGAGACGTATCATTTCCAAAAGTTGTGTGTCCGGGGACTCAACTACGGACTCGTCTCACAGCCTTTGAATTTCCTTTCAAACGAGCCTTTATCAATTTCAATTACACATGTACATAACACTTCATTCTCTTTTACTCTGTAGTGAGTTACTTTTCACACCTTTCTGACAGTAAGGTAGATTTAATCTGTTTGGCATGAGTGGCTGACTGTTGGTAGCTCTCAAGTGGTCATACAATAGCATTAACATGATTAAAGTGATTATCTGATAAGTAAACGTTACTTGTAACGTGGACATTAACCGGGAAAGAGTAAACAATATTTTTTTCTGTTAAAGATTCTTTAGTTGAGAAAGTAGAAATATCAGTCCTGGGACTTGCCATTTCAAAAAGCTAGTGAGAACCCTGACTAACTGACTAAACCTACTGAAAAAATCATTATTTTCTTATACAGATGCCATGGATATAATGGAAGGAGGAGAGGAGGACGTGTCCCATTCTGCTAATTATGGGGAGATAAGTCGAGTACATATCCCTGGTCTAGAGGAAAGTTACGAGTCTTATGACGGCACTTCAGAGTTTTACAGGAGTTACGGAGTATTCCCAAAATCCCAAGTACATCAGGAGGCTCGGGAGAAAGTTTTTGACGTCATTGAAGCAGAAGAATGTTTGAAATTGTTACGCAAACCCTTCAGAATATTAAATCCTGGGGATCATGTGTCGAAGAGAACGTCGGAGCATTCAAGTATCAGTTTTATGCATTGCCGGCATATTGGTGGGATTGGAAAGCAGTATGTCAGATTACGACAGGTCATGGAGGAAAGGGCAAGGTTAGAGTTCATGAGGGACTGCCTATTTCGGATCAAGAGTGTAGCAGCTTTTGTTGAGGATCTGGAACATCTTGTCCGAGAAGAGTATTTGGTTTATGATGCTGTTACACACAACAGTTTAATGGAGGCGCCTGTCAGCAAGATATATTGCCTAAATGCCTTATGTGAAGATCTTAGGACACATATCGGACAGTGGAACAATATCAAGCAAGGTCTTCACACAAACAAATGGCTGCAGCCTATTTTGGGGCAATTGTATCTGGACCTAGAATACATCCGAAAAACGATGTCTCATCTTTACAGTGGTGCTATTTTCTGGATGGACAAACTCATTAACATTGGACTGCAAGTGTTCGCACACGGCGATATGGCAACGTTGACGCAAGAAGTGCTGTGGAACATTGCACGTGGGTTGGAGGACTTCAACAATGTTGCGAACAGTCTGTCGAAAGGAAAATATATCAATTTACATTACATGATCCCCGATTACCTCTCATCAGATTTCACCCTTATGTCATGTAAATGTGACGCCTCTATGTCAAATCATCCAGGTCTCGTAGCCAGCACTGTCAAGGCCATACCATTTTCAAGAATTTTGAATGTCATCGCTAATGAAAGAGCTAAATATGCTGCCATTGAAACGCACAGATTTTTCACCTCAAACGACGAATTTTTGAAGATTCTATATTCCGGCCACCTGCCAGCTTACGTATGGAATGATGAGGTGCAAAGTCAAGGTCATGCTGGTCATCTACTCGACACATCTGACTACCACACGGCTAGTGGTAGTCTTACATCCATAAGTGGTGCTATCCTTAAAGTGGGTCCCGTCCGGGCCCCAGATTTAACAAATCATGACTCTCCTCTGGTAGACTTTGCCAGGCTTGAGAAAGATTTTGCTGAAAACTTTCTTCTTATCGTGTGCAATTCCACAAACCTTCTCAGGAAAAATGACTCTCACTCAAAATCAAAACATAAGGTAAACAAATCACCCAGCAAATCAAAGCCTCCGAAAGGTCAAGACACGCCTGTACTCTCAAGGTCGGATTCCAAACGTAAATCGGTTTCATGGGGTGACAGTGCGGATGGTGCTATCAAAGCACAGCTAACAGAAAAGTACATGGAAGTACTATGGAAGCATTTTGCCAAGGCCTTAGAGATGTGCTTCTACGAGCCAGCATGGGGACATCGTGGCCACAACATAGCTGATCTTGGAAGCATTACGCTGTGCAATGCCACTGTTATAGCTTTAATACGCAACATGATGGAGCATGTGTGTTTGAAAGGTGGGTGTGATTAGAAATTTTGAGTGTACAATGCAGTGATTGGGAAAGACATTTTGTGAATGGGCCATTTTCCATGATTTTCTGAAATTTCAATGGGCCATTTCTTAAGAAAGTACACAGACTTCAATCGGCCATTTTTTAAAATCAGTGGGACTATGGTGCATGGCCCCTGTCCTTCCCAATCACTGACATGTACTTGTATTTACAATGATCAAATTCAATTGCAGTCTTGTAGAATTTTTCAAGATGAATTCTAACAAAAATTTTATACCCCATGAGGTTAATTGAAAAAAGTAAAAAAAAATTGTCATTAATGACACAGTATCAATAAATTTGTGAATGCGTTTATTCTTAACCTTACTGATACATTTTTCACTCACCATTGTGTAGATGTATGCTTTAATTCTATGGGTGATTTCTTTCCTAGACATGTTTCCATCTCGATCAGTACCCTCTATACTGAGTGTGGCCAGAAAACTCCATTCGCAGTCTGCACTCACGTCATGGGATATAGGTAAGTCAATACTATGGAAGTTTTACAACGGACTGAAGTACATGTAAAGTATTCTCTAGTTGCCTATGTCTTACATTGCTTTTACATACACCCACTGGCAAGTCTTGTTTAGTCTGATGCATTCTCATCTCCCCAGGGAGCTTACAAATAAAGCTTCAGTATGCAGCACTAACTTACATATTTTTAAAATCATTCACAATGTTCATCACGTGTTCCACTGTGGACAGAGAGAAATGTTTCTGGGCCCGGCACCATTAACTAAGAATTGACTGAAGTCTCAATTTCAAATTTCTTTCGTGTCATTATAATATTAGTGATGACTTGAAATTATTCACGGAATTTGTCTATTTTCAGAATAGAATAGGATGGATGAACTCAATATTTCAAATTTTCACTTATTTGCTATATATCGTATTTTGAGAATTTGACTTAAGTCAATTCTTAGTTTTTGATTCCGGGCCCTGATTAAGTTTCAAGTAAGCAATTTGTGCAAGGATACAATAATATAGCCAGGCATGTTTTGTGATGTTCCTTTACTGGCTTTACAATTGGCACCGTGGGTGAATTACATGTACATGTACTTAACTTCGCACTCTCCTTTTGAAATTTTTGAAGACGCAAGGATTTTAAAAAAATATTGTTAAAACTGGCTAATACTAATTTGTATATTGTATAAAATATGTATATATATTGTCTTTCCAACTTCCTATCTATGTTCTACAGATTTGTGTACGGCTTTGGGCTGTCAGACATCAGACAAGTGCTACCCCTGCCCGCTAGCTAGCGGTGATTACAGTACACGTACAGGTATGCTGATCAGAGACGCCTATCAGCCGGTGTTCAGTATACTACAGGAATACATGAAAGACCTCTCAGAGGCTGGAAAAGGTATTGGAGGTTGATTTTAGAGCAGTTATTATAAATCAAATCATGATGTGAATTTGGTTAGCAGTAGTGAATATATATTATGTACCAAAGATAATAGATACTGTAAACATTGAAATTTTCGCGTGGGGGTAATTTTCGCGTGTTTTTGCGAATCTTGGGAATTCGCGAAAATTTCCCCCACATGAAAAAATCCCTGCTACTTTCAGTGGGAAAGAGATTTTTATCGCGAAAATTTTCCCCACGCATTAGGTCTTGATGCTATAATCGCAAAATTTTACCCCAGCGAAAATAACCACGTTTACAGTATATTAATGACAGCATAATTATGTGGATCCTAAAAGGGAGGTGTCAAGCCGATGATTTTGAGAAAATTACAGGGAGTAATTTGCTACTCAAACCCTCCTCTATATTGGCATATGAACTGTCCGATACAGACAAGTGTGATTTAGTGTTTCTATTTGATTGTAAGTTTCAAAGCAAATTTTGGAAATTACTTTTTCAAGGGCAACCTAAGTTTTTTTTTCTTGCCAAGAGATAATGAAACTGAATTTCAGACATTGAAATACTATACATAGTTTTATTTTAAAAGAGAAAACTTATGAATGAAAAAAATTTAACTCGTCTTGTAGTGCAAATCTCATGTTTCATGCCAAATTAATCTACATACATGTATTGGTTGGCAAAGCAGATACAGAGTACTTGAAACTTAGCGTAGGTTACATATCACTTTTATTAGAATTAAATTCTGCAACAAGAAATCAGAATGCATTTTGCATTATTTCTACTACCATTACAGATGCCAGTGTTCTGCTGCCAAAGCAGGATTTAGATCTACCTCACGTCACAAGCTTGGTGTGCCGACTGTTGACTAATTGCCAGGTCTCCCATACATGGTGTGCCAACAAGTCAAACAGCTTCCTCTCATCATGGCTTGTAGGCAACTTCCTTCTCATAACTCAAACTGACCTTAAGGTAGGTTACTCTACTGAAACATTTGAAATCTTAAAGGGGCTGTTAAGATAAGGGTCGTATTTAGCCCTTAATCTCGTGCCGTATTTCTTCCGCATGACGATTTACATGTTGAAAAAAATTAATCGTAATTGAAATATGATGTATTTGGAGACTTTTTATACGTTTTACATTTTGGTGAAGTACTCTTAAGATTCTAAACTTAAGGTTGAAAGAAAAAGGGGTACTGGGATAGGAAAACTGATAAAATTGACGAAAAAAGGTATAAATTTGATAATACATTGTATTTTACAAAAAACTGGATAAATATTTACTAAAAGACATTAAATATGTCTACATTGTATATCAGAAATAGATTTTGAATGTTATATCTACTTTAATTGGCAAATAATGAAATCCGGAACTCAAAATACGGTCTCATTTTGTATTCAATGGCTGTAAGCCTTTTTTGCGCGAAATACACACTGATGAAGAAATAAACATCAGCCACGCTTATTTTGTTTCCAATTCTTGTATATATTATTCGATCATATTTAGAATACATTTTTTGGCTGGATTAGAGAGGAAAAATAGTCAAATTTGTCATACATGTATTTTATGGTCTAAAAGATTGTTCTTTACGAAAATGCACCCCCCTTCCTTTTTTGGTTTTACAGAGCCCCACTTTTCCAGAAAATTTGTATCATGGTTACACAGTTAAAGTGGCATTCTGTATATCCGGGGGGAACAATGTTCAACAAAGCTTCCTTTGTCTATTGATTTCTATAAGAAAAATACAAGTTTTGACCCAAATATTAGCAAACTTATACATATGTACAAAACAGTTGAAAAAAATTACTTCAGATTCTGATGGGATGCTGTATAAATTTTACGAAGAGTTTTTCTTGAAATTGCCATTTTCAAAATCCCACTTTTAAGGGCTTATTTTACATCTTATCTTAACAGCTCCTTTGAAATTTATGTTTATGCAGAAACCATGTATCCACCATAGCATCCTTCAATTATATTGAGTGAATGATTTATGAACAAAATTCAAAATTATTAGAAGTGAAAGCTTTAAGATGTACATGTATGTGGGGTTTCTTTAACATTTCCTTTGTTGCATGAAAGTTTCAATTTGAACTTTTTGGCCGGATTGCAAAGCAATTCCGGTCTATAGATTGACGATGTCCGTCCGTCCGTCCGTCTGTCTGTCCGTCCGTCTGTCCGTCTGCCGTCAACATTTTGGTTAAAGTTTCTGGTTGAGGCAAAATCTAAGGAACTATATGCAGTAGAAACTTTATATTATACATGAAGGTTGCCCATGACAAGACCTTTCAATTTATGCTGTAACGTTTGACCTAGTGACCTTGACCTTGGACTTTGACCTAGTTAAAGATTTTGGTTAAAGTTCCTGGTTTAAGCAAAATCTAAGGAACTGTATGCAGTAGAAACCTTATATTATACATATAGGTTTCCCATGACAAGACCTTTCAATTTATGCCATAACGTTTGACCTAGTGACCTTGACCTTGGACTTTGACCTAGTTAAAGATTTTGGTTAAAGTTCCTGGTTTAAGCAAAATCTAAGGAACTGTATGCAGTAGAAACCTTATATTATACATATAGGTTTCCCATGACAAGACCTTTCAATTTATGCCGCAACATTGGACCTAGTGACCTTGACCTTGGACTTTGACCTAGTTAAAGATTTTGGTTAAAGTTTCTGGTTTAAGCAAAATCTAAGGAACTGTAAGCAGTAGAAACCTTATATTATACATTTAGGTTGCCCATGATGAGACCTTTCAATTTATGCCGCAACATTGGACCTAGTGACCTTGACCTTGGACTTTGACCTAGTTTAAGATTTTGGTTAAAGTATCTGGTTTAAGCAAAATCTAAGGAAGTGTATGCAGTAGAAACCTTTTATTATACATTTAGGTTGCCCATGACGAGACCTTTCAATTTATGCGGTAACATTGGACCTAGTGACCTTGACCTTGGACTTTGACCTAGTTAAAGACTTTGGTTAAAGTTCCTGGTTTAAGCAAAATTTAAGGAACTGTATACAGTAGAAACTTTATATTATACATGTAGTTTGCCTCTGACAAGACCTCTCAATGTATGCTGTAATATTTGACTTAGTGACCTTGACCCAGTTGGTGACAAAAACTTACTTTGCAATCCGGCCATACCGTCTTTAGCGGTGTTTTATTTTAAACGTAAAATTCTACAGATATTGGCTGATGAGACAAAGAAGGCCCTGAATCATGCTCAGATGTTTTGTGGGAAGACGATACACAGATCACGTCAGGCTGACGAACAAATGATGTTGTACTTGAAGGAAATCTCTAAACAGATTGCTGATGTTAATGGACAACTTCAGGTAAGATTCAATTTGATTGATCAGTTTTTCCATTATTTTGGATGCTTCAGGCATTGATGCAGTTTTCTCTCCCAGTTTTTCTGGTGATACTGTAAACTTGGAAATTTTAGCGTTGGGGTAATTTTCGCCTTTTTTTCGATTTTGCTATTATCGCGAAAAGACTTAATGGAATATTCTTGATTTCGCTGTTGCAAATGTCATTTCGTGAAAATTTCCCCAGCGAAAATAATCACGTTCAATTTAACTGTACCTGCATCTAATATCTAATATAATGTTAAAAAGTCAAAAGGATGATAAAGTCATATTAATATGATAATGAAAAGAACTGTTAAAAGACACTTATTGAGGCCAATTTTTGTTTTGTAGACATTATCAGGAGCGGCCATGAAGATATTTACAGAATTCTGCGGTAAAAAGGCGACAGAATACTTTCAAAGTGAGATGCCACAAGGGAAAGTCTGGAAGAAAAAATCTGCCCAAGGTCTGTGCCCAGTTTCATAAAAATTCGTACAAAATATTTCAGGATTTTTCGCAAAAATTTCAAGATTTTTTCGTAACTTTTATCATCAAATAAAACCTTACAATATTTTTCAATTTTGATTATATTGCTCTTTCTAATATCATTGCTACATACTAAATATTAATTCAGAAACAAAACATAGCGATTTTTAGTTTATAAGAAGTGCTAAGCGATCATAAGTTACGAAATTTCCTAAAATTTTTCGTAAGCATTTTTGTGAAACAGGCTGCTGGATTGTGAATACTTAAAAAATTATGCTATAAATTTCTATCGAGCGATATACTTGTCTCAATCTTGATTTTGTCATTATAATATAACAAACATTTCTAATGATCAATCAATCAAAAAACATCAGAATTTAAGTTTTTCTTAATTTGTAATATTCAGTAGAACTCTCCTCTTTCCAATGATTTCAAATGATTGAGTAAAATGTAATTTTGAAAAAAAAAATTACCTTCTCATCAAAATAATCTTATAATGCAAAAAGGGACATCTTCGGGTTGTTTGTGGTTTGTTGACTTTGACATTTGAGGGATTTAATTGTGACATTTTAATTTCAAAGATACATTATAATTACATGTAAATTCAGACATTATCTAAGATTTGAAATGAAAAGAATTACATATGGTGATGCAAGAAATGAATGTTACTAGGCTTTTATGTCTCAAAAAGAAAAAATGACGAAGGAATACTGAAGAGTTTTGTTTTTGCATTACAGATTTTCCAACCCAACACAATATGTACATTGAGCATGCCTTGGAAACAATCCTAGAGCCTGTTATTGAGGGAGTGAGTAAACTCAAACAAACAGCTCAGTTAAGTGCCATTTCCATGGCAACCACTGCCTTTTGTGATGCTTTAAAGAACACCATCCTCAAAAACAAGATCAAGTTCAGGTTTGTATTTCATTATCTACCAAACCAAAATTTTATTATGTTGCCTGCAATGCAAGAGTTACATACATGTAAATGAATAACTCAGCCTGTATGTCTGTCCATGCTTCTGTCTGTCTGGTACAAATACTTCGACAGATATAAGTTATGCATGTATTTCTATCAAATTTGCAGGGATGGTCAAGCCAAATTCACCTTCAAGGTCAAGGTCACATATTTTAAGTTTTACATGCGAGAGGCGACATACCTGTTCTTGAATAGTGAAGTTGAAGTATGCTTGTACAAAAAGCGTTCTTTTAATATTTGTTCATTGGTAGTGCAAACTCAAATTTTAAAGCATCAATTTATACATTGAATAGATATTGTAGTTGCTTATTTGTAACATAATGAATCTTTATATACAGCTACCTTGGAGCGTGCCAGCTGAGTGTAGATGTAGGATTTATGCGAGCATGGTTAGGGGAGTATATAGTCAACAGTGAGGTGCGACACAGTATCCTAGAACTGTCCATTTTCCGTTACCTAAATGGTGCCATCCTTCTACTGAAGAAACAGCCGTACAGACGGGGGGCAGGAAGGTTCCGAGAGCCCTGTTCCATGGAAGATCTCAGTAAGTTTGTGTCTTGACATGCTGAGTTTGAAAAAGACGATTCTGAAGTAATTTTATTGTTTCTCAGAATATAGCAATTCACGTTTTCTATAGCAAACATACATGTGTCATTATGTTTATTTTAAACTCGTCATTCACTGATATTTCAGGCATAAATCTAAAAGCACAAGGTAGAGTCTAGCTTGGCTATGCTACTGTAGGGTTTTTATTAGTTACTTAACATGCCTGGAATGTGTTTATTTTGCTATGTATAGCTAGCAGAAAAGTGCAAGAATAATGGTAAAACCAAGTTTGATATGAATATTAGACAGTTCAACTCTCACATTAATACATACATGTGCAGTTCAGTAAATAAGATACAACTTATTTTCAGACCCCTTTGAATAAGGCATACTTTATCTGTTGAAAATTATAAACCTGTTTGATATTAGAAAAAAGAAAGAAAATATTCTATAAAACTTATAACTTGTACTCATTTTAAAACAATTGACTTTTCTTGATTGTAGGTGGACCTTAGCATTATGGCGTATAAGTAAATATCACTAATACTTTATGCATTTTTTTTTCTTTCTCATAAGAAGTTTTCATAATAACCTTATACATGTATGACAAGTTTTCATTGTAACATTCAGGTTGTGGTCCATCGTCAGATAATGCTAGCACAGGAAGTAAGGCAGACAGGATGTCCCAATCAGCTGATATTGAGGCGACGCCCACCCCTGACGAGTCTGACATTCAGTATGTTAACAACATTGATGATTGGCTAAATCTCCGGGTACAGGGTTCTAGCAGGGGATGGAAACTAACATCCTGTCTCAATGCTCCAGAGACCGTTGATTGAAGAGTGGAAGATAGCGGGAGGAGATAGGGAAAAGAAAAGTAAATTGTAGGAATGAAAGTTATTGTAGCAAATTTACAACATAAGGTTGACAAGAGAGGAATTGACAAAGCCTGGTTTTAAAGGAAAGTTGTTGATTGTTATTGATTCTCTGTGGTCTATATACCGTTCCTCACTCGTGCTAATTTTAGCTGAGTTCATATTTAAGCAGAATTAGTGCCGTCACTACTGAGATACGGTATCATTTAACGACTACACTGATGCATGAATACATGCTTACAACAACAATGACTAAAATTGCATAAACATCATTATTATTGTCTTAATATGTGGCATTTTTAGTGTATTTTAGTAAAAATTTGTCTTGCTGATAGAGCATATAGCAGTATATATGATGAGGATTGTTTTGTAAGCAGTGAGAAACCCCATGATTTTGGGAATGTTTAATACAAGTATCCCACCTTAATTATCAACTTAGCCACTTAGGGCTTTGAAATATGTTGTTTGTGAATACTTGCGCCTTTGACAAACAGAATTTGTTGAAAACAAATAAGTACGCAAAATTGATTTGAATGTGCCAGTCCATTTTTTCTATGGCTGTGATTATATAAATAATTTTTATTTTAAAATTATTTGCTTGTCTTATAATAATTCAATGGCTACAGTTCCATCAGAAGTAAATGAGACCAGCCAACCCTTTGTAATCTTTTCTTAGTTGGAATCACTTCTCTCAATTAACAATTTTCTATGTAAAAGTTACATTGTTATCTATTCTAATATGACTTGAAATTTTCTCCCTATATGTACCATAGAACTCGCCTGGTGTAAAATCTCCAACAAACTTCCAGTGCGCTAAGCTCCGCCCATTCACGTGCTACATGTATATTAGAATAGAAATAACAACTAGCTAGCTGTGATTCATCGTCCAGTAATTCCACTCGTCACATGAACCAATCAAATTGTCACCTTGCCACTTCGCGGCTCTGTGATAAGTTGATTGGTTTATGCAACTCGTGGAATTACTGGACAATAAACCACGGCTAACTAGTTGTTATTTCTTAATTTTTACACCAGTTTCAATTGAAATTAATTATAGTACATTTCATCTACACCAGAAACTTCTATTAAATGAAGTAACTGTATTATGAAAATTTATAAACTTTTCAATCAAACGGCTGTATGTGATACTGTTTATTCATGTTAATCTACTTTTTTTTATCTGGCCATATGACATTATTTGTACTTTTAGGATTATTTATGTATTCGTTTGGAATTCAAATCTTTACAGAAATGATACTCAAATTCTCCCTGCTTGCTCAATTTTACAGCTTACGACGAGTGCTTGAAAAATGCTACAACATTCCCTTTACCTCAAGTTTTCTATTTTTTCTTACTTTTAATTATAATCAAACAGTTGTCAATGAGATATTGTGTCTCGGAGGAGAAAGAGTGATCTCCCTTTAAAAAATTTGTACTTTTATATTGTATCCTGAGAGTTCATAATTCAAAGCATTATTTTCTACACTCACGGCACTTCTTAAATCTGGCACTGTAGAACGTTTGTGTATACTCACCCATTAAACTTGTGTCGTCTATGATTCAAGGTGGATTGGCTGTGGTATTTATATGTAAAATGATATTTTATATTGTCTTTTTATCTTTTAATGAATTTGGTTTTGGTGGAGTAAGAATAAAAGGGAATAAGTAAGGTTCAGTATGAAAAAGAAAAGAAATTATGTACATTTGCATCTGCGCTATTGTCCAATCAATAAAAGTTTTGAAAATTTGTTATTTACAAAATGCCCTATTTTATATAGAATGTAGGAACATGTAAATTATATGTATTACATTTTAAAACGAGGATATTCTTTAATTTACTGTTATGAGCTGATACTAGTAGATTGTACTGTGCTGTAATGAAATTTGAACTTTTAAAGGTTAGTTAGCACTATTTCCAATGTGCTAATAGATGAATTCATAAATACATGTATATATAGCATCAATCAGTGAGAAAAGTGAAGAAGAAAATTGCTGATTGAAACAAATGTCTGAACAAAGCAATTTTGAGAAAAAAAAATTAATTATGAGGTAACAGTTGAAATGTGTTGTTAACAAAAAGATTGCAGTGACAAAACATTGCCAAAAATATCAGCTCAGGCTTTCAGAGAAAATTATATTTTATCATTCATTCGAAGGCGTACATGTACATGTATATTTATGTATGGTAAATAAGTATACTGTATAATAGTGTAGTCAAATTAATTATTGAGTAATCTTGAGTTAATGCAGTCTTCACTGTGCTTACTCAGCCAAAATATGAATCCCGCTAAAATAAGTACTTGATACAGTACGAATTCAATATATGTTATTGCATTTAACGATGCATGAAAAAATATGTAGCATTTAACACCATCATTGGTGCATAAACACCATCATTGGTGCATTAACACCATTATCAGTGCATAAACACCATCATCGGTGCATAAACACCATTATCGGTGCATAAACACCATCATCAGTGCATCTGTAGCATATCATTGTGTTCTGTGATAAATTTTGTATAAATCTTCGTACACTATCTCGTGTCCCTCTGCCATGCTTTACCCAGGATGATTTCCGGGCATTTCGTTGAACATTGTGATACTGGTTGTACATTTTGTAGTGCCGTTCAAAAAAGATCGTTGCCATAATCAACTTGTATCACGTAGTAATGTCAATATGTAGTCACTATTTATTATTCTAGTCACCATATCGTTACTTACGTTGTGTTAATGCAGACCTGAGAAGATATAAGCAGATAAAATTTCATCTTATTTTGTTACGTATTCTTGTGGTGATTCTGCAAAATTTGTCATTCCGCCATATCCAGAAAATTTGCCATTTAACCTGACTACTAATTTGGAAGTGTGCTAGTTTGACTATTTTTAAACACACCTGAACTAGTGTCAGCCAATGATGTCAGAATATTATGGTAATTTAAAGTAGGTCACTGAAATGTTAAATCATCTAAATGTTATAGGTTATGGAAATGTTATATGGAAAGTTCAAGACGTGATGATGGCGTCACGTAAGCATAAAGCATAAATAAACCCTTATATAATAAATATTTAATGTAATAAAAACTATAAATAGACATCTTAGAGAATTTGGAATTCGGCAAGCTTTTGGCAGTACAAAAAATTTACGTATCTCTGTGGCTTGGACTTCAAATTCTGAACTCAATACTGTTTACTTTGTCAAGAAAATCTCATCTTTAAAATTGGACAATTAACAAGATTTTGGACTTTTCAAAATAGGATGATGTAGAGATGCTTAAAAACTCTCAGAGTGCTTTCTGCTTTTCAAATGAAACAGGGTAGGCATTATTGATTATTTCACCCTGTTCACTGTACATAAATACTCGTTTGTGTACATGTATTTATAACACATTCTCTTTTGAAGATATTTGGCGAAATACTTAAATTGGATTTGGTTTATGAATTTCTCTGCTAAAATGTCCACTGACAGTCAAGAAAATAAAATCACATGTAAATATATCTTGACTTCTTTCGTGATACCCTTCGACATTATTAATCTAAAGCGAAATGATACATCTATAATGTGTGCTGCATGGAATGGATCCCAGTTTTAATTTTAGTGCTATTTTGATATTTTTTCCTTGAGACAATGCCAAATTGTAAGGTGCAACGAGCAATGAATTTGTCATAATATTGGCTCACCGGTGAAATAAGTAACATGTATTTAAATTTTCCCCCCAAGTATTTTATTCCCCAATTGAACTTTTATTAAAAGCGTGAAGAAAAAGTGTTTATTTTAGATTGTTCAAAAAGTACTGAAACTATTTTAGGGGAGGTCTCTTAATCATTTGCAAAATCATTTTATAAGTTACGTGTTTTTCATTATATAATTTTCACATTGTATTTTTCTTTAATAATAAAATCATTTATTTTGAATAGCTCTCTTTTTGTCTTATGCCTCATATTATAAGTGACACTTGACATATTTTCATGTTTTTATGGTAAAAAATGTTTGGGTTTTTTTTGCATTTTGTGAAATGCATTAAATTTCTATACTTTTGTTGGAAATATAATTTTCATGAGATTTGATTGCAGCATTAACTTTATGAATTTTGTTTAAGATTTAAATTATTGTGACTTTGTTGGAGCTGAAATCCTAGAGTCATTTATTTTAAAACAAGTTTTTTTCATGTATTTCATTGGGATTGAATTTTTTCATGATGAATAAATTTTCGTTATATTTTTGTTTGAAATACATCTTGCTTGTATTTTATTTGAATTGATACATACTTTCATGAATTTTTTGTTCTGGCATGAATTTTCACATATTTTATTATGAATAATATAAGCTTTCATGAATGTTTTCATCTGAGTATGAATTTTCATGCATTTTGTTGAAGGTCTCTACTTTAAAATCATACATTTCTGTTGGATGCATAAAATTTGAAAGTCCACAAATTCTTATCAAGTTTTGAATCTAGGACTAAGACTTGGGACCTAGGACTTGAGACCTAGGGCTAAGACTAACTTGAGACCTTAGACTAGAACTTGAGACCTGGGCTAGAACTTGAGACCTAGGGATAGGACTTGAGACCTTGGGCTAGAACTTGAGACCTAGGGCTAGAACTTGAGACCTAGGGCTAGGACTTTAGACTTTGGGCTAGAACTTGAGACCTAGGGCTAGAACTTGAGACCTAGGGCTAGAACTTGAGACCTAGGGCTAGGATTTGGACCTCAGACTTCTTGAGAGTTAGGGCTAGGACTTGGGATCTAAAATGATGGCTTGGGACCTACATGTGTATGGGTCGACTTTGCATTAAAACAGACACAGTGATTCTCTAGTCTTAATAATCTATAATACATTAATATTGTTTTACTGCCATAAATGTTTCTGTAGAATATTGATGTATGACAATGCCCTCATAGACTTTGTTTTAATTTCATCCCCTGTGGAGCATAGTTTACTTTTTTTAACACTGCACATTGAAGAAAGACATTTTCAGATAAGGGCATTTCTGGCAAATCATATTGTTTTATTTTTAAGTTATTAAATACACTTATGTGATGACTTTTAACATATGTTGAATTTATGGAGCAAGATTTTAGATATATTCAACAGTATATACCAAATATGATATGGTAAGCTAGTGAACACATAGTAAGTTGATATTTTTAAGGGTAGTTGAGTAAAGTAAATAGACTCAGATGATATTTTTTTCTTGTTATTAGGTTGTACATGTATAGATTTTTTTTCATTTTGTCAAACAGAAGTTATGTCCTATTTAATAGAATGAGAATTTTTTTTTTTTTTTTCGTACATGTATTTAGTCTTTAGTTCTTAACAATGCTAGATTATATAGAAATAAACAAGATAATCTATATTTAGAAAATTAATACATGTACATGTAGTTTATTCTAATAAACATTCAACTTGACAATGACCTCATGGTCATGCATCATAAATATATATAGAATACAATATTTTGATAATACTAGGAAAAACATCGTTGCAAACCAAGGTTTGTCTTTATTTGTTTCCTCCTAAAAGTATCTAGGGCACTTCAAACGTGCACAACAAATCCTCATTGAAAAAGTTTAAGAGATTTTAGATATTTTATCTATCGTCAGGTGTGATTTAATGATTTTGTATTCTCCTAATTCGGTCCTGGTACAATCCCAATTTCTTTCGCAATTTTTTGCTTCCAACCCAGGTTGATTTTTGTTCAGGCATTAGGGGTACAATACTCTACTTCCGCTTGTTTTGATAACAGAAAAATTCAATAATTGTACCATGAAGTTTGCCTAAGACACATAACTTCGGCAATGTTCGGGACAATACTTTTTCATGGCTAGTTGAATGAAAAATTTAAAAAATATCAAAAATCCAAAAATATGTAAGATATGTAAGTACATAATTTCCAGCTTTTCATTGATATTGTAGTTATACTCCTAATACCTTAATTGAATGGATGTGGTGAACTTTCACCATAAAACTTCTTTCGTTAAAATGTGAAGTTCTCTAAATACGCCAAGGTGGAGGTGAAGTACAAAAAATCGTATCAGAACCTTGGTTTGCATAGATGAAGAAAAATGGCTGATGGATAGTTTACTTTACTTTGTATTATTCTACTTACTCCTTAATTTTATGATCTTAACTTTTTTTCCTTTTGATCTGAAGTCTTTCTGGAAAGAATTGATATTAATCCATATTTTACACTATGACACCATATTGTATCATGACCCGTCCTTGTTGTTGTACGATCTTGGATCCACCACTCGTTGTTTATTTATTTTTACCACTGGCCTTGTTAGAAATAAATCTTTATAGATATCAATGTGTTTTGTTATTACATGTATGGGAAATTTGAAAAACAAAGATGAATTTTGGTTTGCGAAATGAATTTTGAAATGCACGTAAAGAAATATATTTTACGCACCAACAGTGACAGGATATATTATATCCTCACCAAAAAGCTACATGTTGTAACAGAAGCAATTGTCTGTTCTGTTTGTCTACACCCCCCCCCCTAAAAAACGCCAAATGATGCCCATTTGAAAACATTTCTCATTTGTATATTCTTAATCTTTGATCATATATAATAAGTTTTCAAAGTTCAGTCAAAGAAGAAATTGTTTTCTGCATACTTATTGTGTGTTGAAGTTTTCAAGGTCGCCTCTGGAAATGAAGCTGTACTTTGTGTTTCCAATTGGATATACACATTGATCGTAAGTTACCTGGTGTCAATCTTGTTTAGGATTGGTTCTTTTTTTAGTGCTGTCATCAATATTATAGGACAAGTAACGCCAATGATTTAAACCAAACTAGATAGAATCGAGGATCTGATCTTGACCTCATTACTCATCTTTCAGATCAAAGTTCAAAAAGGGAAACCTGAATGCTGTTGAAGGTACATATGATCAGACGGCCATTATATGTGTACTCATTATATAGGTCTTTGCATGCCCCCAGCAAGGTATGGATTTCAAAATTAGACTGTTCAAAAACGGGTCTAATTTCTCCTATAGTACTAGTATGCTTGACCATGTGACCTTGATACCTTGGAATGTTGATTCTCATCCTGGTTATCTCTGTATGTTTTGATGGAAGCAAGATAAATATCAATTCAAAATTCTCACAGTTCAAGACTGCATTGTGCTAAATGTTCTGAACTAGTCGACTTCACTGCCTTAGACTTGCCGCCATAAAACACATTTTAGCAGTAATTATAGGACAGGAGTCTATGGCAGAGATTGTTTCGACTGTTTTAAGAAGACGATAATGATATCAATTGAGACAAAGCTATTTATAAAATTCTGTGGAAAGATGGATATAAGGAAAAGATATCCCTTAGTCACTTATGCTTACCGGGCGACATAAATGCACCAATTTAATGATCTATAAATGCACTAATATCCATTGATCCCATGATTCAATAGACTGGTAAATACAAGACTCTACAATCTGATTAAAATCATCTGTTGTGGGTCCTGTCTTCTATGGTACAGAACATAGTAAACAGAACAATAAACAGATGATTTTAATCAGATTGAAAACTTTTCATCATATCCTCTGCCAAATAAATTGTGAGACAGATGTATTTTTGACATTGTAAAAGGGAGTATTTGCCTTGGTGCATGTATAATTAATTTGAATCATAACCTACTATGTTCTTTACAATTGATTTGCAACAGATGTTGCATGATAAAAACCCTATAAGCTTTTCTTGTGATAAACAAAAATATCTCTATATACATGCTATAAAGAGGGATTGATACAAAATACATGTATTTGTACGCATTGGTTTAATAGATTTTAGATTTTCATAAAATTGACCATTTTCTTGAATACTTATACGTAAACCTAGAAATTTTTGCATGGGGTTAATTTTCGCAATTGTATTAAAATCAAGAAAATATTATCCCCAATTTGAAAATTACCCCAATGGTCATTTCGCAACGGATCTTATTTTTCATCATCTTTTTCCCAGAGTGAGCCAATCATAAAGTAAGCCTGTCTCCAAATTTTAAACCTTTGAAATGAAGTAAACTTTGAGATCCTCTCCACAATTACTGAAGAGATTTTGATGAAACTTTGTGATGATGAATGGCCAATGGCAGGAAAAGTGCCACAACATCTGCATTGTAAAAGGTCTCAATTTGTCTGAATGTATGGGCAATTGTGTGATTGAACTGGTGATGATCTTTTCTGAATGAATACAAGTCAACTTCCATTTTCTACATACTTCAATAGACGATTTTCATATTACCGTAGTTGACTTGTATTTTACACATCCTAAGACCCGACATCACAAGATTTGACGTAACTTTTAACTGTGACGTCATATCTGATTTATGACGTCACAATTAGAAATAACGTCAAAAGTAGTGATGTCAGCTTTTTGAGTGTCTAAAATGCAAGTCTGCTGGTAATATGAAGAAGGTATATTGAAGAAAGATGCAAGGATATTTCAAATTTTGGTTAAATTTATTAAATGGGGAAAGTTTTCCCGCCATTTTGTTGCTTCATAATCCTTTAAAAAATACATATGTTCTTTGAGTTTAGACTGATTTCTGACCGTATAAGAGTACTGTTATACTATCGTTTTTGTTTTGTTTCCTAGGTAAATTTTTTTTAAATACTAGTAACTACTACGGTCTGAATTTGGTCTGTTGATCTGTATACTTTTTATTGCTGTTTTGAGCATCTCAAAACAGCAATAATAAGTTCAATAACAAAAGTTTTATGTATCACCCCTGACTAATCATTAAAATTGGACCTGTACATTAGGTGTGCAGAAACACATTAAAACATCCAAAACTTTATCCCCAAAGATACTAAGTTAAAACCATTAAGATTATCAAGGAAAAGAAGTGGGTGTGGCAGCCTGTTGAATTGACCCTATTTTTCATAAAGATAAGATTTATAGCGTTTTTATTATTGTTGAAGTCCACGGTGCTATGAAGTAGGGAAAGAATTTTGTTTCTATTGCACTCCAGAGTCACCACTGAATATTAACACTTTCCAAACATGTCAAAACTTTAAAATGATGGTAAATCAATAATTTGACACAATTCTGACAAACATCACACATTCACACCATCCTTGCCCTAAATACTTTTCAGACCATTGGATATACTAGTAATGTGTTTCAAACAGATATCCTATATAGAGACGTGTTGTATAAATCAGAAGCTTACTAGTATTTTACACCTCATATCAGCCCTATAATTTCGACAAAATTGCTTTTAATAAACCAATTATTCATAAAATCATGGCATGAGGATCTATCTAGTCTGTAGAATTTTGACCTTTTCCAATCTGTGACCTTGACCTTTGACCTATGACCTTGAAAATCAATAGGGTTCTTCCTCTTGTCATAACCTATCATTCTATGAACAGTGATGAAGTTTGATTAAGATCCAATCAAAACTGCACCCTCTGGGCTGTATACAAGGATTTTGTGATGCACACACTCACACACGAACAACTGCGTTACTACTTCCCCCTGCAACTATGTTGCGAGGGGATTATCACATTTTGCAATGTTGAATGTTTGAGAATACAGTGTCATAATTTTGAGCCCTCATAACGTCACACGCGTGATGTATGACTTCATATTCTATAAATGTCATTTGCCCTGAATGACACAAAACAAAGGAAAATCATATTTTACACAGAAATCTTCAAAGTTCATCTAGGCTGCCCTACCCACAATATCTTTTATGCGAATTAAAAGGCCGAACCGAAACCCATCCATTGGTACAAAATTACCATGGGCAAGGCCTGGCGTGCTTCTTTATTTCATAACTTTGTATCAAAATTTTGTCCATTTACTTATACTAGTATTGATATTTTTAATTATTTCAACGTTTTAAGATGTTTTGAGCGTCGTAGTATTCAGTATAAGACTGTGAAATCAGAATGGGCTTTCCTGAATTGGATTCATCATACATTTGACATTTTATAAACTAGAATATTATGAACAACTTTAAAATAGGGCCGAAATGACAGGTTACTCCTTTCTCCATTTCATTAAACCGAAATTAACATCCTTACGTCTTCAAATTAGGTAGCCAATTCAATTTTGAAACACATAAAAGTAA
Organism: Pinctada fucata; assembly: GCA_028142955.1. Lineage (NCBI taxonomy): Eukaryota > Metazoa > Mollusca > Bivalvia > Pterioida > Pteriidae > Pinctada > Pinctada fucata. The sequence continues at coordinate 3,895,948 of AP027105.1, forward strand.
AATGTTGTACATGTATAAATTTGAATAATTCAATTAACTCTGTAATCTTGGTATCTCATTATTTATTGTTGAAATATTTTTCTGTCAATATATATGATGTATACTGTACAACTGTAATACACTGTATCAACAGAAAAAATACAATATCTGCACCAGACATTAGAAAATTATTATTATTATTATTAAATTATTAAGATAAAAAAAAACGAAAAGAATTTTACAAATATTTTTCTTTAAATGTGTGTGCTCGCTCAAAAAAAAAATCCTATCAGATGTATCAAACACATTTTCTGAAATAAAAAAAATCTGTAAGATTTAAAATTTCTAGATAAAGGTAGCTGATAGGCAGGTTGATGGACACCAAATTCAATTGGTCATACGTTCAAAATTAATTCAAGTCAAATCTATCTGAGGGTGTCCAATATTGATTGATTCCTAAAATCAGTTTTATTTCAAATAATTCGAAATTGATACATGTAAGTATAATTATAACATAAAAGATTGAGATGAACACATTTTGTTGACATTATTTTCGTTAATGGCCTATCTGCTACCTTAAAATGTATTTTTGAAACCAATTCCTCATTCAGATTTTTCTAGCATTTTTCATTTCAAAACAAAGAAAAACCCACACATACTTTAACTTCAAATTTGACATAAAAAAATTACATCACCATACATAGTACAACAATGATTTCAAATTCATATAAAAGAAAGTTATTTGTTCTTCATTTTGATTTTTCAAAGAAAATATCGCATTAACAAATTCCAACAACTGCAAATGACAAGGCATGCATATTCATTACAATCATTTACATAAATAAAGGTGTCTTACTCAAAAGAGTGAAAACAATTATCACAAAGTACATATTAATGAAACAAAATCTAGTTCCTCTAGAATAAAACAACTGCAAGTTCATGCGAAGATGAAAAGGCCACGGAGGGGTGTAATTAAAGAATCCAAATATACCATTTTCTCCATCTTAAATTTTTGTGAATGCATTTACCATAACAACCCCCCCCTCCCCTCTCCCTCTCCCGATCTTTTCACTCTGGAGGAATTTCTAGATCTGCATATGAAATCAGACATTATCAACATGTTTTGAAATATTTTTTAGCACTTGTAGAAAGAAATCCACTCCAGATGCCTCTTTAGACCAAACCATGGCTCTCTGAACCAAATTTTCTGTCTTTGGTTCATACAAAATTTCTTTTAAAAAAATGTTTTTTTGAAAACAGTATATTTATATTGCTTCATTTAACACAACAACAATCCATTTCCCTTACAGAATTTCACAAACGAAATATACAAACTAAATTGTTTATTCAAATGTATGTGTTAGCTTACTTAAGAACCATAAATAACAGAAATACTAGTATAACAGGTCACGTATAGTCAACTTGAATGAAAAGGGTGAAATTCAAAATATGGGAAGAATCATCAGCTAGCAGGTTGTCATTTACAAATGGATTTTAATTAATACTCTCTCAAAGCAAAGCAAATAAAAGACAGACTAGGAAGAAGTAGAATCATTCACAAACCCAGTAATGGTAAAAGACTGACTCAATCATTAGACCAACTTCCAACCTGGGAAATACATTTTGATGGTGTTTTAAATTGGTGTCAATGACTCAACATTGATAGACAATGTTAGACAATACTGATAATTCTGGAAGAACAAATGTAAGACAAGCTTTATCCTGTATCTGCCAAAGTCCATCAGCCATGACTTGATATACAATCTAGTAAAACATTCCATGGAAAGCTCAGGGAATGGTCCAAGGTAAATTAAATATGAAAAGAGAACAGACGAGATAAAAAATACCTGTAATTTCCATAAGGAAAGCTGGCAGGAGTGGAAAGACTGAAACCCGTAAATATCCCAATAAAAAATTAATGTGACTAAGTAAGAATGTCGTCTTACCAAGATACCTTCACAAGAGGCCCAGGTGGGGTATGTTACCCTCAAACAAAGCAATATGTCATCTGTCTATCACACACACTACAACAATGACATTTCAGGGAGAGAATATAATGGTTAATCTCTCCTACCTCTTACTCTCATCAATAAATACTAACTGGTTGAAAACAAGAAAATGGGAGTTACGACTCGACAACATTTGAATTTGTCGGCTGAATTTAAAACAGAAGCTTTATAAATAATTAAAACTGAAGTGAAATTGCTGATCGAAACTGAAGGAAATTACCATAATAGATAAGACTTATACTGCAATAAAAAAATCCTGAATTTTGACATGTATGATGATACTTTACGAAGATGCACTTTACATCTTCTCGAGACATGTGCATGTGATACTGAACTTTGTCAAATCTCTCACATAAAACTGCCTCTCCGATGAGTTTTGCTCAAAGACTTCTCAGGCTAAGAATTAAAAGGAATTAATAGCAAACGTGCTTGTTACATTGAGTTTGAAGGTTTTTACTATCAATTTTTTTTTAAATATAAAAATATAACGGAATATAAACTCGGACATTATTGTAGACAAGTCTCCAAGCAAGATTCATCACAGAATTTATATGTATGAGATTTCACAAGGGGGATTAAGGTTCTTGATACACTAGAATTCAAGATGACACTTTGGTATCTGAACTAAGCTAAAACAGACTAAACCATCTGCTGTACCTACATGTAACTAAACATAAATCAATAACTAAAGAGTTCACTGAAAATGTTTCACCAGCATTTGGTTTTAAACAAAAACTTTGACCTTGAATGTGACCTTGACCTTTATGTAGTAATGCATCAAGATTTTAAAATTTCCCTTTAAGTTTGTGCAGGTGTAAAAAAAAATATAAATTTGGTAGGAAATTACTTACGGTATTGCTCAAGTTGAGAGTCACTAAACAGAGAAATTCAATGATCAGAAGATTTTCCTTCTTTATTTTAAACCCTGGTAAAATTCTGTATATGTCTAAAAGAGCTGGTAAAGTACATGTAATCAACTTTCAAAATTGTTCAGATCCATACCAGTCAACTTTGAAATCTTAAAAAGAGGGAGATCTCCCTCCTTGACACTTGAATAAGAGGGAGATTGTGCGTGAACCCATTTTGCTATATTTTTAATGAATCGCGACATTTTGTGCAAAACCAATTTTCAAATAATTTCATTGTGCTGACATTTCAATGCAAAAACATTTATAAACTATGAAGCATGTATCAATAGTTTATTGCATTCTATACATCTTTTTTTATATTTTGTCATGCAATTTCTCATGAAATGCTCTGAATGTCGTTATTTAGAGTGATTTTCTTTGGTAAATGTGACAAAAGAGGGAGATTGGGCCAAAAAGAGGGAGATTTTGGTCTCCCTCGAGGGAGAAATGCCAAAGAGGGAGATGAGGTCAAAAAGAGGGAGTCTCCCTCAATAAGAGGGAGAGTTGAAAGGTATGCAGATTGCAATTACTACTTGTACCGGTTAGGGTTTATACTTATAATCTTATCAATTCATTTTACAATAAGTGATGATGACAAAAATTGAGGTATACTAAAAAGGCAAATAAAGCATTATCCTCAAATATTTGGCAAAAATACATATGGAAAAGTACCCCTTAATTAACTATTTCGTCCTCAGTTAAAGACATATCAGTTATAATTTGAATCCATTTTCTTCATATTTGATTTAGTATATATTTATTTGTGTTCAAACATCTATTTCATATTGTGCGTGTGTATCAATTACAGATTTGAGCCAAAAAGATACATTTCAATCAGTTAAAGACAGAATTTTGAAAAACTCGAAACATAAAATCTATTGGTTATTTAGCAAAGCTGACATAAACTGTTGTTAAGTACAGCTTAAACAAAAGTAAGGACTTTTAGTTCATGGGGAAGAAAATGTATGAAAACCAAATGAATTTTATCGAAAATAGATTTTACATTTATTTATTTCCTGTCAAAGCTACATGGACATATGTTTTATTTCCCTTTTCTATCTGCTGCAGATCTATAATCAAGATGCAAAACACGAGCCTAAAGGAAAAAGATACTTAAACAAGTCTGGCTAACTATGCACATAGAAAACTGTCTAAAAACCTATGAACACAACTTCTTTTAGTATGCCAAATCTACCTTTTTCTAAAGATATAGAGGACCCATTTGCTCTGTTTATCTACTTTTTCACTTGATAAACAATCCAATGTTTATAAACATACAGGAGAAACATTATGTAAAATTTCTAAAATATGATAAAATGAAAGTTAGTACATATATACAGATAAGCCCTTTCTTACCCCGTCATCACACATGTCTGTGACACCTTACATTACAACATAAACTACAAATCAATAAATAATTACAAATTCTTAAGTAAGACAAAGGAAAATATTAATTTAACCCACTGGTCAATCCTTCAACTTCCAAGAAAAACACTGTTACTTAAAAGAACAATATTCATGATTAGTACTAAAGTCACGGTATAATCCATACAAAAATGTATCATCCCTACACTGAATGGCTGCAATAACATAACCATATACACTGCCATCCATAATTTGTATGCACCATTTCTGTTCATGTTGCTGTTAGAAAATGAACAGTTTCGAATCCATTGCTGTATAATTCTGAAGATGAACATTATAGAAATCATAAGTAACAAGCTTGACCCAATTTTTTGCATTTTTTTAATTTTTATTCTTTTTATATATAAAAATGACAATTTTTGAAAAAAAAAATTGTGCAGATGAAAAAAGTTTCTATTTACATTTTTGTTATCACAATTCATAATTATGTGAAGCCAATTGTTATGAATTTTTCAAGTTCAGAATGGAAAATAAGGATTAACTAACATAGAATTTAGAACGATTTCCTTGTTTGTATAGTTTTTTATCACATGATACACCCGTTATGCAGTTTCATAAAGCCATTTCATAAATATATGATATGATAACACGTTACATATCGCTCCGCTTGAATGCGATTGGTCAAGTTTGGAACCTAATCACATAAACTTTGACAAATGTGACCTTTCAAATATCGGTCAACTGTTAAATTCAGACCCAGAGTCAATATCAATGACTAAAATTGTTTTTGCTGAATTAATTCTTGCATTAAAATACTATTCAAAATTGAAATACTTTTCTCTTACACACAGAATATCTATACAATGGGGACACTACTTCTCATGGCACAGCAGACGACTTCTAGATCACGGCGTGATTCGCCTCTGTAGTTCTCGGAAACGTTGATTTCACGTTAGAAATACACATTTTTAGGCAATATCATGTGATAAAAAGAATCTCAAATGAATTTTCATTTCATACGATGTATTATGAAACTCGTTGTGCATTTTATATCCCCTCGCCAAGGCTCAGGGATATAAAACTCACAACTCGTTTCATAATACATCGTATGAAATGAAAATTCATTTGAGATTCTATATTTATGGATGGCAGCGTAATACTGATCTGACGCCATGTTTTTGCATCATTTGCTAAAGTTGACTGAAAATTCAAATAAAGCGCAAATCTTTGATCGAAAAAAAAAAGATCTTAAAAATTCTTTGACAGGGACATTATTATGGACTGCTGCACCTATACCTTAGTCAAGCAGATACGAAAGATACAAATTTGATCACAGTCGTTTCATCACACATTCCTCAGTCTAACTTAGTTAGAAATGTTTACAATGTTTTTGAAAGGCAAACTCCGTTCAAACGCAGTTGCCAAAAATATATTGATATACATAACAATACATTGGAAATAAATTAACATGAAATGATCTGTAAGAAATTCTCAAGAAAATGATTCTTTGAAAAATAAATAAAATGATTATTTTGACTGTTTTTAATGTTTTTCCAGACAGGAAGTTCAAATCACAATGTTTCATCAAATTTCATTTCATTCACAAAAACGATAACATTCTGTGTAGTTTGACCATCTGTAATACTTAACATGTATAATATCAACCAATCCTGACGTTTGAATTTGACGACATCACACCTCTGAACTTTGTGAACTTCTAGTATCACTCGAGCCCTCTTTTGGATAGTCCAAAATGACTCTGTTGGCTTGACGAAGGTACTGCTGCTGTTTGTAGTAAATCTTGAGGACACCTTTGATCAAAGAGAAGGCCACTCCTCCCTGTTGCCATGGAAACAATCACAAATCATTAAAAGCAACCTCAATTTATCACAAACTTCTATATTTATTGTATGAGTTTAATATTGAGTCTTTGCGGAATACTGAGTTATTTCCCATTTGTCTAATTGAGATGGTATCTGACGTAAAACCATTATGACGTCATGGAAATGGTATGGTAACGACGATTTTGTACCATCATTTCCCAGATTTTAGTATCCATAGAATTTGATGACATCACAATTAGTCTACGTCAGATACCGTCCTAAATGGGAAGTAACTCTGGTCTTTGAAATTACCAAATAGGGAACATTAGTCAGTACTGTGCTTAAGCTATTTCAAATCAAATGACTTTTTTCATATCTTCCTTTTAAAAAATAAATTCACATAAACACTGATGTCTTTGACTTCGTCCAATAATTGGAAAAGACAATTCATAAGTGCTTATGAAAAATTTGACATTTTTTTTAATATCATAAAGGTTCAATGAATTTTCAGTTTCTATATTCATGTATATAAAAATCAAATTTCCAGTAATGAGAAAGTTGAATAAACTTTATTGGTAAGTGTTGTTATATACTCATCATTTCTTAATGATTCTCGGATTAATGAAACCTTCCCTTTTTTGGGGGAGGGGGGGGGGGGGGGGTGTTACTGTATAACTTCTATTGAGTCTTTGTGGAATACAGAGTTATTTCCCATTTGAGACAGTAGCTGACATAAAACATTATGACATCATGAAATTGGTATGGTAACGTTGATTGATTTTGTAACATAATTTCCCAGAATTTAGGGTCTGTTTCCATATATAGAAATTGATGATGTCACAATTAGTCTGCTTCAGATACCATCCCAAAAGGGACGTAACTCTGGTTATCAACCCCCCCCCCCCCCCCCCCCCCCCCCCCCAATATGAGACCATCATTACCAGGAGTGTTCTCTGAAAGTTAGAGTTGACGGTGCCGATCAGGATTTTTCCAGTGATGGTGGCAATGGTCGGCATGATGAGGGCGCCACATAAGATACGAGTGGCAGAGATCGGGTCGGAGAGAGGCATGGTCTCCGCAGGTACTCTAGGTGTAGGACTACACACTGTAAAAGAAATCAGCAAGGAGTTAGATACAGTCTAGAACAACTTTAATGTAAAATGTTATCATACAAATCTTACTTTTAGTATCATTTTTGTATTATGACACATGCAATAAGCCTAGCATAAATTGTAAGCTTAATCGGCATAAATTATGACATACCAATGTCTCAGAATAAAGCGCAGGTCAACGTCAGAGATCAAGGTCACAATTACGTAGTTCTGGCCTTGACCCCTGAATTTTGACCTTGACAGGCAGTAGGGTTCTTCGGTTTTCCTCTTATCATAGTGATCCCTCGGGGGTAAATACATGTATTAGGCTACAGCAAAGAAATTTTGGGTTAGATCGACGGACGACCAGACGGACATGTGTTTTGTTTGCTTTATTTTCAAAGGAGTGGGATCTGATCAGTGTTTAATTTTGTTTGTTTGTTTGTTGTTTTGCTTTTTTTCTGCATTTGTGCGAATTGTCCTCATCATAGTCTTTATTTCATGTACACTTGCATTTTGTGTCTTTGTGGTTGCAGTTGTTTGGGACTATCAAAGAGAACCTTGTTGAACAATTGTAATTACACAGTGCTTGCCAAAATTGCCAACTCAATCGTAGAATCCTGGGGAGTGTTTTGATTTTATTACGCACTCCTACTTCATGCATCAACAAGTGTCATTTCCGGGTACGGAGTCCGCGGCAGCAGGTGGCGATATCGCAGACATGTTTTCTCTTTCACAAAACGATTATTGATTATTTTACCCCAGGCATCGCTTCTCGCGATCTCGGCCCACTCGCTCTGCCCAGGGGAACGGCGGTCTTTGCCTTACGTAGTCTAACGACAAAATATGCTGTAATCTAGATCAAGTTTACTGTGTACTAACTCCATATCAATCATACTTAACGATGGATTCTGAAAACAAAGACAACATTTTTATCGATTGTTCCGTTTCCTTTGTGTTGAGTTGAAACATGAGAGAGAGGAGAGCGAGAGAGAGAGAGAGTTCCCTTTGTGAGAAATAATTTTTGTTTTCTTTCCCTTTGTTTTGAGATTGTAACTCCAGAAATGCTCCCTATGGTGACCGATATTTGTAAACTTGATCAAAGGCATCATCTAAAGGGAGCCCCCCCCCTATATTTGCCCGTGGAGTCTGAAAGTTTATGGACACCCACTGGATCCACCAATGAAGTCTGTATGAAAGTCTATATTCCCGATGCGATCGTATCACAATGGTTTTTTTTCATTTTACAGTAACGAATACTCGTTTGGAAATGAAAAGTAATATCCCCATGAAATAGTAGACTCGCATTATTATTATTACCCTATAAAGAGGAGAAAGTTTTGTCGGTATTTCGTGCATACCTAACATTGACTATGGTTTTATTCCGTGCTATACGGAGATGTCATCAACATAAAAAGGCAATGCAGTCCATATACTTAATGTAGACTAATCATCATTAAATTAACATTCTAGATACGACCCTAGACCCATATGGTGATCGAAAGACTCTTTTTTTTTTCATTTAGTACTAGTTGATGTTTTTTTCCAGACCCACTTTATTACATATTCGTATCTGTTCATTTATCACTTCCCACCTCTAGTAAAATGTACTCTATAGGATTTGACAGTTCTTATTTTACTTTTAATATTTTTCTTTCAGTCCACTACTGGCAAAACAAACGGAACAATCAGTCAGTCCTATCTGTCATATACGTTACAGGTTCTAACACTTTTTTACTCAAAAGTTTTGAAATATTTAGCTGAAATGAGACGAGTTCTTACTTTGGGTAGTTACAAGTCACCTTCAAGTATGGCCATCAACGACCTACATTTGCTCGAGTTATACCCCTTATTCTCTGCTGGTAGTGGACTTTTGTTTAGCTTGCAATGTAAACCAAATGCTTGATAATTCAGATGACGATAGTATGGTAATGCCAATATGTATGTATTTCTTAAAATCATTTTTTTCATGTCAATCAAAATGTACCGATTTTTTTATCTTTTTTTGCGGGGAAGATTGTGAAACCTTGACAATTGACATCAAATAATCAACTTCCAAGGACAATGCCTTAGTCATTCGTTCATTGTTTTATGGTAAAAATAAAGTAATAAGAATCAAGCATCTGAGAAGAATTATGACTCCTAATGGAGAAAATCTTTGAATTGTTCTGTAAACACCTCTTTAAGAGAGATATGACATGGTATTTAACCATCCCTAACCGAGCCATTGTCCGCGCCTCAGGTGGGAAACAATTTGTTGTCATTATCATCTAAATGTCTGGAGAATACAACCCTTCTATGAACCGTCTATTAGGAGAAATTCTCATTAATGGACACCATTAAGGACTGAAAGGTTAATAAAGGAAGGTGAAAGATTCAGTTATCAAGTACATCGCCAAGGTGTCAAGAACGAATCGTTTTTCCTTTTTTTTTAATAATAAATCATAAATTTGCATGGAAATACAAATTTAAGGACAAGCAACCTCGAGAGTAAATCGCATAAATAACACGCAGCTTAGATAGAGACTGAATTTTCTCTTTGGGGAAGTTTGAAATAGGATTTTTTATCATTCCTGTAAAGATGAATTATCTCATTTTTTGCAAGATTTCTGCAGAATGTTTATTATTAAATTGCATTTTGATCATTCTTCGTAAGCAAACTTTGTGATGCTATGGTTTAATCTAAAGAATTTTGGTTCAGAAACAGAGAGATTACATTCCTAGACGACAAGCTGTGAAAATTTCAAATCTTTCACAGCATTTTTCACTTTCAGACTGCGTTAAGCGTCTGAAGTTACGTCAATGTTATCGAGAGGCTCTCGGCACAGCAGTGTTGTGCAAAGCTGATCCTCTAAAGTTACATAACGTAGAGATCGTAATGAAAAAGGTTGATGTTTCCCTAGTTGATATTCTATTATAAAACAATATGATTACCCGAAAAGTGGCCATTTCCTGGTAATCTATGTTGCATAACACGACAACAGATCGATTCTGGTACTCTTTCAGGTTTTCCCTCCAGATAGCAATTCAAAGTCATCATGCTAACTTATGTCCCTTTGGAACTAATTAGCAGTTTTCGTGACCTTGTGACTTACCGGCCCCCTATATATATCTTATTTACTATCTAAGGGACGACCTATATATGCATGTCGTCTGCTTAATGTCAGTTTCAAACTGGATTTTGCTTTTGAAAGGAAGAATTTGCTGTCTCAGTTTGCCGATGCCGATATAAGCAAAACAGTTTAAAGTTATAATGCTAGCCCTAATTTAATATGATTTTTTTTTTTTTGCAGAATGACCGAGGGCAACTGAAAGAGTAAATCACCACCAACAAATAACAAATACGAAACATACCATGGTGTTGCTATTCTATTGCAAAAAGTGTCATCAAAACAAAAGCAACAGATGAAGAACTACGAGGAGGTCAGGCATTCAAGGGCACACACTGAACGTGGCATTCTCTAAAAATAGTTTGACCTTCAATATGACCTCGACCAAAATGATCTAAAATAGTACATATACCTAGAAATAAATCCACAAGATTTGCTTCAAGGAATTAAAAAGTATACAAATAGATAGATGTACTACTTAGTTCTAAGACTGTTGGACACAAAATGTCTACTGTGATATCACAGTTCGCATTGGTAAATGTACTCTTATAAGGAGTGAAAGTGACAAAAACATGGGCCACTTTGCTCAATTCTTGTAAAGTCAGATAAGCATATGCTTATAGATCCTAATAAAAATAGTTTGCAGTCTGAACAAGTGTAAAATAATAAGTTGCTATTAGTTTTTATGAGTTTTGAGAGGTTGTTTCTAGTCGGTGTTCGCATCAACAGTATGAGAATTGTCAGGTTATAGATGAACGAGCCTCTAACGAAACCCTCTTATTTGATTACAGCGCATTAACTCTGAAGAGCATAATAAATATCACTCAATTGTTTGGTAAAACATTTGGGAATTTCCCTTGTGATGTACTGAACTAATTTAATTACAGAGTTCTGTCTACAACCCTCCACCATTAAGAATAATCAATGTTTCCTGCCGTTTACAAGTTCACTCCACGAGAGGAATACCAAATATCTCGAAGCGATATGATACCGAAATTGAACTGACTCGAATAGACTTCTGGAAAGGGAAAAAGATGTATTCCATTGTAGTTCCAATGCCGATCCCTGAAAGCGCATGTGACAGAGAGTAAATCGAACTCTCTACGAAATAGATCACATGCACGTTGTTTCAGTCCAAATCAATTGCAAATTCTATTTCAAAATATTTGCAAACACCATATTCCTTTTGCTATGCCTTATGTATAATATTGTCGTACACCGTTGTTGTTTTTATTCGCTAATTTTCGCTTCGATTTAATTCTGCGCATATATAAACATCGATTTGTCTTGAATGTATTTTTAATTCCCCATCTTCAAACTCTGCACAGTCACCTTTCTGCGAATATTAATCTCAGAAATCGTTGAGATAAAAGTCATCGAAATTATACTCGTGCGCGAGTTGCCACTAAAGACTTAATTTTGAAGAAATACCTTTAAAACTTTTTGGGCATACAAGTATACAAAATAGTGATCATCCATAAGCTACATTCTACTCATACGAAAGAGCAAAGAGACAGTAGAAGACGACCATGATCTATACATGAAATTCTAAGCCACTTCATATTGAATTTGAATACAATGTAATTGAATAATAAACCGGTTACCGGGCTCATCATCTACGCTATACTTACTACTAGGGAAGAGGTGATTCAGGAAGGAGAGTTTGGCAGCATATTTCCTCCATAGTTTCAGTAGGTAGTCCTCCCATCGGCACATCTTGCCCAGGATAAGCATCACGGGGATTATGGGGAGACAGATTAGCAGGAAGAGGGGGTCCACGCTCTCCATCACGTTCAGCCCCTCCTTGTGACCCAGAACCTGAAAATAGCAAAATTGTCGATTGAAATACATGTTAAGGAATTTTTATTTAACATCGTTAGTTTCATCGAAATCTTGTATAAATGTTGACTCGAATTTTACTCTGGTCATAGTAGCTCAAGAGGAGTCAGACAATTGGCTCCTTCTGCATCTGTAACTAGAAATATCCTCATTTCTAGTAACACTGAAAATGTATGGTCGGTAATAAAATACAATGTCAATGCATAATTTTTCGTGAGAATACTGTGGATACTGTTCAGCAATGAAAAGGGGTGGGGTGTGAGCAACTATTCCGGATCAGCATAAAATAAGGGTGGGTAAGTTTATTGAGATTAATTGATGTTTTTATGATGATGCCCCATTTCTACAATGAACCGACAGTATAGCTATCACGGAACCAATCCTGCAATTATTTTCCATTGTTACATTCCTCCCCATTTCCACATGTTCTCTTGCAGTCATTGACCGATTTAGGGAGCCGCGAGTATCACATGTGACCGTGTGTTGACCCATTATGGATGTTTAAGTAATATTCAATCTATGAGTTTTATTACCCAACCGACGCCCATACACTAGTGACACAAAATGTAAAATCAATATACAATTCAGTGCCACTGCTAAACTCGATTAAACAATTTCATCTGCATATTTGGCGATGAGTTTTGTTGTAATTTGTACTGAATGAAAATTAGGGTTCAGACCACGGACGCAATAGGCTATATTCGGTATTGGCACTGATTTACTTAATTTTTACAATATGGGATTGGTTATAAAGTTCCAAAGAGAAAATGTTTGGTTTGAGGAAAGGTGGCAAACATTGCATGATCAATACGGAGCAGTTTTGTTTAGAGTATGACCGAGCTGCAAAACCACTGCAGATCTGGTCAGATATGAACAAACTGAAAACGACGCCAATTTACATTCTAGTTTAGATTCTAGATGTTGGGATTTTTATGCCCTCTAAATAAAGATTAAGGAGCATATATATAACATTTCGTTTGTCCGTCTGTCTTTTTTGTCTGCGCAAAGAACTTTGATGTCGGTCAAAACTTTTGACTGGTATGTAATAAGGCTTTCATAGTAAATTAGATGTGCATTCCTTGTGATAAGACCTTCCTATTGGTACCCAAAAGTTTTGACCTCGTGACCTTGACCTTGGAATGGCGTTCATATTTTGCATGAGTATTCCAAGTGACAAACAGATTCTAATGGCACCATTTTTTTTTTGTCTCATGACCTTAACCTTGGAATTCGACATACATTTACTTTTCAAAAACGTTAAACTTGGCCATAGCTATGCAGACTACATTTAGTAGGTGTATTCATTGTATCGATACTATTGTGACCTTGAATTTTGATGTTGTCCTACTTTTTGGTTAAGAACGTTTATACCGACGAAGCTACCGTTGGGGATAAGGGGGGATTCGTGTTTCACAGACTGAGCTTTTCTGTTTAGTTCATGCATCGGCCTTCAATTACAAGCATGTAAATGGAAAAGAATGAAAAGTTAGACGACAAATATTCCATCAAAAATTCTAAATTTTGAGACTGGTGTGAAGCAAATTCACGAAGAAGCAAGGCAAACCAAACAAGGAAGCAGAAACATGAATGATTACATATGCTTTTCTTTGTACAATTTTTAAATTTTCTTTTAGAAAAAATGAAGGAATTTTACGATGCACTATATTACATTTTGATGACAGTTTCGGCTTCTTTGCAAATATGCATTTATCATGCTTAAATGTGAACACGTTAATGTGAACAGGGAATGCATACATCAAAATTTGTGGTAGGTCATTGATTACGATTGATCTTTCCGTTCGATGGTTTGATGTGTAACACGTGTGTTTTATCAACATAAAACAACAATGCCCGCCCGTAACAAAAGGAATCATTAGTATCAGATGTTCCCTGGATCCGCGGCATAGCGCCAGCTGGTCAGCATCTTACAACGTAATCGATAACCTAATGACGTAAGGGCGAATCCAGGGTCATCAATATTCATGCCCCGGATCGATGAGGCTTTGCAGCGGCTTCAACCCGAAACAAAGGCCCCACAAAAGGCGCGCCCCTTCTTCATTATTAATCCTATCTACCCATTCATACACTGAATTTGCTAAATGTGCGGGAAATCTTTCATAGTGCTTTGCCGAAATTGAAATAACGCTATATCATAATGCAGATCAATGAGCGTTCATTATTTAATTCTCTATCCGAAATCGAGAAGAGATAAAAGGATGGGGATGAAAGAGGAACGAGTCGATACCGCCAAGCTCTCTCTCAATATTTCGTCAATTTCAACGAAGCTATCTCCCAATTCTCCATTGCCAATATTGTGAGTTTGGAATCTTTGTTCAGTTCAAAATCAATCAGAAGACTCAATTTTCAACGCAAAGAAATTTACGAAGCTCTATTTCTACAAAGTCGCTGAGCGGAATTTGTTCGCCCTCTTTACATTACGACTAAGGCTCTGAAATAAAATGAATCAATACTGCAAGCATTCTTTTGGACATATTGTATTTTAAATCTAAACATCTTCTCTAAAGACTCCAGAAAATATTGCCCGCGCTCGGTTCTCCGTATATAGATTTTCATGATAGTAAAAAGAGACTGAGTGGTTTTGTGGGTTTTTGTTTTGTTTTATTTTGTTTTTGTTTTTGTTTTGTTTTGTTTTTTTTTTTTTGCAAATTTTAAGATCAAACTTTCATTACTAAAGAGTTATGGTCCGGTAACAATATTCAGTCCGTCATTTTAACATGAGTGTCCAAAACCCACTACCCCTTTTTCCGGAGTCCCATACGATATGTGCATGTACGAATTCGAATCTCTAATAAGTATAGGAACCTTTATTTGAAAGATTTTTTGTTTTTGCATTTTTCTGTTGACAAGTCTATTAGAAAACAGTTTGACACCAATAGTGTGTTCGTTTGATAGTTATCTCCCTCCTTGGATTACAACTCTCGGACTTTATCCATCTCTGCTATGTTAAAGTTGCTCTAGTTTAACAAATTTTCTTAAGTTTTCACATCGTATACATCAATGTCTTGATAAGAATTACAAACAACAAGATATTTTTAAAGAATAGTCAGAAGGTAGTCATGAAATATTTTCTGAAAATTTACTTATAAACTTGTTTTGCATGGTAGAAATGGATAAGTCCGAGAGTTGTAATCCAATATGGCGGTTAATATGGAGGTATGACATCATTATGGGAACACACTATACCCGGTAACTATCAACACAAATCTAGACTGTATCCACGATATGACTTAATTGCAAGCATTCATTCAACATTTTAGACCATGGACAACCAAGATGAAAGAGCAAACATTTATCTCTCACTCGCAACTCATCTGTGCACTTTCATTTTTCTCACTAGAGTTAATAATTCTGGTGTGGTGGATGCATCAAAGGACGTCTTTTGACTTCTATTACTTGTTTGCAAAATGAATATTTCACAATATATTGTGCACGTTTTACTATGCATTTTGGTTTCCATTCAGAATTCTACCAACCCAGAAGAAACCGTTGCTCGGCCTGCAACGCTAGCACAATGGGGACGTAAAATAAATGGGAATTTAATGAGTTAATGCGGGACGACAGTTAATAAAGCTTGTTTGTGCATGCTTGTCGACACTCGAGTATTGGCTCCCGGTCAATTATATCCTAAATAACATCAATTACGGCTTGATTGTCGACCCTAATCAATAACGTCATAATTTCATAATGTTTATGATGTTACATGATGTTTTGTGGCTTATTTTGATCGTTATTTAGCTCACTTTGACATCAGTGGAAAGAAAAAAAAACGACTAGATACAATATCATGTAATTAAACCCGACAAAAAATCTACTTGATCAATTTACTTCTTTGTCTCCCTGTCCTCTTGTGTTTTAGGAATAACTGCTGACGCCTTCATACCTAAACTGTAGCATTGTGATTGTGGATAGAATAATATTTCGAACATCGCATAAGGAAATATTCATTGTTTAAGAAATAACAACTGGCTACCCGTGGTTTGTTGTCCAGTAAATCCCCGAGTTGTGATAATTTGATTGGTTCATGCGACGAGGGGAATTACTGGACAACAAATCACAGCTAGCTAGTTGTTATTTCGATTCTAATATTGTTCTGCACGAGCTTTATAGCACGTGAAGGGGCGGAGCTTAGCGAACTTTTTGAAAAAAAAGTTTGTTGGAGATTTTACACCAGGCGAGTTCTTTAGTACATATAGGGAGAACATCTCAAGTCATGTTAGAATATCTAATTTAAAATTTCTATAACTTCTTACTTAAGGTTTTAGCAAGATAAGAAGTAGCGTCGCCAATAAATTCGGATTAGCCACTTTTCATTCGGATGTGTACACTAACAAATACATATATAGATGCGCGGCGTATACGAAATTGACAGAAGGGGACAGGGAGCGCGGGTATAGAGGGGGAATCGATGAGAGCAACTCCACCCGGAAAAAATCTAGATCCGCTCATACTCTCGGAGTTAAGTCTCACCTGCATAACAGTAAGAGCACCATAGGTAACAGCTGTCCAGTACACGGATCCTATGACCACTCCGCCGGCTATAAAAGGACAGATTTTGTAGATGATCCGGTCACAAAGGTCCATCACGTAAATAATGGGACCTGTAAACACAAAAGATAATAGTGCTCAGTGGACAATTTTCTTTCTACAAGTCGTTCTACATTCTGATTAGCCACTTGTGTGTACGCAACATACCTGGAAGACAATTGGCGGTCATGCCGAAGTAACAACAAGCTTTTGTAATCTTTTGTAATCAAGGGTCTTGTAATCTAGCATGCCCTGCTAGATTACAAGACCCTTATTTTCGAAAAAAAAAAAAATCATTTCTCCCTAAAACTGACACAAAAGATGCGAAATTTATTTCATGACTAGGCTGAAGAAAATTGTCTCGAGTGATGAACTTCCTCAATCCCCATCCTACTGGACACTGGATCCAAAATTAGAATTAAATCATTGACCTTGACCTAAAAAAGTATAGGTATCATTCTCAAAGTAACAATAAAGATATTGCAGATACCGTGTTCAACCAAAGTGCTGACGGACAGACAGACAGACATACGGAAAAGATTATTTCTGTAGGGCTCCTACATTTGAATGCAGGGCCTAATAATCAATATGGGAGGATATGTCGATTGGAAGATACTTTGCAATGCTCAAGTGGATTCAAATTCTATTCAAAATATGTGTAGCTTGTTGTTACTTCGGCATGACCGCCAATTGTCTTCCAGGTATGTTGCGTATACACAAATTCCAGGAAAATTCAATAGTGGAACAATAGGTCGTACTTTTCGCAGAAATCTATTTCCAAGCCAAATGCTTGCGATTCCTTATTCCAGAAATTAAAGGAAACAAACATGTACATTTGTGAAAGAGAAATCTGCCAGATGTCACGATGGCATTGCACTGAAACCAACGATATGAAACGAACAAATCTCTCTCTCTCTCTCTCTCTTTTCTCCATCAAGTCCTCTTTGGACTTGATATATCAAAAACATCGTTATAAACAGTACAAACTAGTATGATAAAAGAACTACAGGTATTTTATTCATTGCAAGTGCTGAAGAGGATTGCTATTTTACCCACGTAAATCTCCGCAAGAGATGATTCAAAGTTGTGTTTTTTTTGGGGGGGGGGGGGGGGGGGAAGGGGGGGGGGTTCTCTCGTGTTATACATGATACAGTATCCACATTCCACAAATTTCAAAACTGTTCAATACTTCTGCAGTCAGTAATGGTTTTCGCATTTTGGGGAGTGGGACCGGGGTCAGGGCCTTCGTAATTGGGAAAATAGAGGAGTTTTCTACGAAAAATCGGGAAAATACCCTTTTACTTTTAAGTCGTTTTTTTTTCAAATTGTTCATACGTAGTCAAATTGGGAAAAATTGTTCAATAAATTAGATAGAAATATACTATTTTGCGTTGGGAACGGGGCCAAATATCGGTCGATTATTATAATATATAAGCCAATCGACAGCCCTGTTTTGGGACAAGAACAAAAGAGTCTTTGGGTCGTCTTTAGTTATCAAATTATAAACTAAATCAAATTTTCAATCTATTTTTACATTATTTGTGACATTGACAACTTCAACCTTGGTCTAGTCTTGGGCTGGCAATTTTTTTCAGGTCGGATTATTTATTGTCAACGTAGAGCTGGCCAGATTACTTACTTTCCACCAACTCAAAGTCAGAATATTTATTTTCAGCTCCTAAAAATCCCGACAAACACGCATACAGAAAGGGAAGACAATCTTTTGTATGAGAATTTCAACTGAATTCCATTACTTTGGAAAATAGATTTCATACTCAGATCCTTTTGGTTTATTGCATATTCTAAGTTGAGTTTTCACATCACACAGGGGAGAGGTGTATGGTCCAAAAATTAACCTTTGAGGGGACGACCATTTGATTCGGGGGGGGGGGGGGGGGGACTGGCACTTTTTGGAAATAAATATTCTGATCTGGACAATGATGAAAATAAATAAAGGCAACGCAAGTGTGGCATGCCCTCACAACTGCATGCTATATACTATCAGCAAAAGGATTTTAAAATTAAGTCCAATGACCTTGACCTATGATCTTGAAAATTAATAGGGTTCATACTTTCCCCAGAGGGGACGTTTCTGAATGGTTTGGTGATCCTATAATGACTGCTATGTCCTCTATCCTGTTAACAAGAATTTTGAGTGCACACTTTAACCCTTGACCTTGAAGGTCAATAGGGTTCATCTCTCCCTAAGGGGAACATTTGTGGAAGGTTTGCTGATCCTATGATGATTGCTGTCTTCTATGCTGTTCACAAGGATATTAAGCCTAAGCCCACTGTGAACTTGACCTCTGACCCTTGACCTTGAAAAATGATAGCGTTCATCCTCTCCCCATTGGGAGCATTTGTGGAACTTGGAAGGTTTGATGTTCCTATGATGATTGCTTTGGCTTCTATGCTGTTCACAAGAAAATTTGGACAAACACAGTTACACACCTCTGATACGGAGATGAGGGTGGTATTGATCTTCTACAAGTCCAAACCAAGGCATTAGCCGGGGTTAGGACGTTGATCAATCACACCTGCGACTGACATGGAAATCAAGTGTTGTGCTTTCTTATTTTTCTTCACATTGAAATCTTCAAATTCCTCTTGTTTGTAAACACATCTGAATGACTGAATGTCATGCAAAATGTATGTGCACATGAAAGAGCGTACATCAGTTTGTCTTTGACGTCATAAAGTAACAATGAACAGTGCCGTATCACCAGTGGCAGATCGAATTTTCCAGTACTGCTGAAAATGGGAATCAGTCTATCCCATGTGCAAGAAACTTAATCAAGTACAGTTTTGGAGCATGACTTACCAAGTTTAGGAAAGATGATGATATACTCTGTGTTACATTGTGGACAGGCCACTTTCGTTGTACTGTTTCCTTTTTGTTTTTCATCCACCCATCTTTGAAGACAGTTTTGGTGTACCCATTTTGTAGTACCCCGACATCTACATGGACGAACCCATAATGCAGAGACGTCATCTTCATCTGTTGCGAAACAAACCCAGCATGTCCTCCTGAAAAAGAACCATGTCACATTTGGAATGAAAAAAGGAAATGATAAAATATTTAACTTTAAATTTTGACATCAGATTTGTTTTGTCATCCAAAGTAAAATTTGACAAAATGTGTCAAATAATTTTTGTGTCATCAACCTATAATCAAAGTGACTTATCAAAGAAATGGCCATCCACAATGTGTTGTCACTAATCGACTCATTGAACAAATGAAATTTAACATAGTGCTTTCATCCAAGTGACTTGTCCAAGAAATGACCATAGACGAAGTTATTTCTGTGATAACATCACTTTGATGACATCACTTTGTTGATTGCCATTTCTATGACAAGTCACTTTGATGAAAACAATTTGTTGATGGTCATTTCTGTGACAAGTCACTATGATGACAACAGTTTGTTGATGGTCATTTCTGTGACAAGTCACAGACTAATAATGATGACAACACTTCGTGAACAAACTTAGTAATCAATAACTTCTTTGACAAGGCAATTTAAAGACAACAATTCATTACCGTAACTTCCATTTTTTCCTCAATTCTTTTTTTTTTTTATGACAACTCTTTGTCCATTATTTACAAAATAATGACCTTCTTTGACAGAAAGACGAAACTTCAAAGTTAGGACAAAAATGAAAGTGTTGTCATCAGATTCAACATGAGTCTGTGACTTGTCATGATGGTCAAAGAAATGATCGTCAACAAAGTGTTGTCAACAAAATGACTTTTCAAAGAAATGACAATTGACAAAGTGTTGTCATGAACATGAGTCTGTGACTTGTCAACATGGTCAAAGAAATGACCATTGACACAGTGTTGTCAACAAAATGACTTTTCAAAGAAATGACAATTGACACAGTGTTGTCAACAAAATGACTTGTCAAAGAAATGACAATTGACAAAGTGTTGTCATGAACATGAGTCTGTGACTTGTCAACGTGGTCAAAGAAATGACCATTGACACAGTGTTGTCAACAAAATGACTTTTCAAAGAAATGACAATTGACAAAGTGTTGTCATGAACATGAGTCTGTGACTTGTCAACATGGTCAAAGAAATGACCATTGACACAGTGTTGTCAACAAAATGACTTTTCAAAGAAATGACAATTGACAAAGTGTTGTCATGAACATGAGTCTGTGACTTGTCAACATGGTCAAAGAAATGACCATTGACACAGTGTTGTCAACAAAATGACTTTTCAAAGAAATGACAATTGACAAAGTGTTGTCATGAACATGAGTCTGTGACTTGTCAACATGGTCAAAGAAATGACCATTGACACAGTGTTGTCAACAAAATGACTTTTCAAAGAAATGACAATTGACAAAGTGTTGTCATGAACATGAGTCTGTGACTTGTCAACATGGTCAAAGAAATGACCATTGACACAGTGTTGTCAACAAAATGACTTTTCAAAGAAATGACAATTGACACAGTGTTGTCAACAAAATGACTTGTCA
The DNA here is from genome assembly GCA_028142955.1 of Pinctada fucata. Taxonomy (NCBI): domain Eukaryota; kingdom Metazoa; phylum Mollusca; class Bivalvia; order Pterioida; family Pteriidae; genus Pinctada; species Pinctada fucata. The sequence goes on from AP027105.1 coordinate 3,917,105, forward strand.
AAGAAATGACCATTGACACAGTCTTGTCAACCAAATGACTTTTCAAAGAAATGACAATTGACAAAGTGTTGTCATGAACATGAGTCTGTGACTTGTCAACATGGTCAAAGAAATGACCATTGACACAGTGTTGTCAACAAAATGACTTTTCAAAGAAATGACAATTGACACAGTGTTGTCAACAAAATGACTTGTCAAAGAAATGACCATTGACACAGTCTTGTCAACCAAATGACTTTTCAAAGAAATGACAATTGACAAAGTGTTGTCATCAACATGAGTCTGTGACTTGTCAACATGGTCAAAGAAATGACCATTGACACAGTGTTGTCAACAAAATGACTTTTCAAAGAAATGACAATTGGCAAACAGTTGTCATGAGTCAAGTCAGAGTGACTTAATAAAGGAAATGGCTGTCATTTGTCATCAAATTGACTTGTCAAAGAAATGACTGTTGACAAAATGTTGCTATCAAAGTGACTTGTCAAAGACATGACTGTCATCAAAGCGTTGTCATCAAAGTGACTTGTCAAAGAAATGACCATTGACACGGTGTTGTCAACGAAATGACTTTTCAAAGAAATGACAATTGACAAAGTGTTGTCATCAACATGAGTCTGTTACTTGTCAAAGAAATAACTGTCAACAAAGTTTTGTCATCAGAGTGACATAATTAAGAAAATGGCTGTCATTTGTCATCAAATTGACTTCTCATAGAAATGACTGCTGACACAGAAATGGGTAATCAAAGTGACTTGTCACAGAAATTACCGTTGACAAAGTGTTGTCATCAAACATGTCAGAGTGACTTAACAAAGGAAATGGCTGTCATTTGTCATCAAACTGACTTGTCAAAGAAATGACCATTGACACAGTGTTGTCATCAAAATGACTTGTCAAAGAAATGACAGTTGACAAAGTATTGCCTTCAAATTGACTTGACAAAGGAAATGGATGTCATTTTCCATCAAATTGACTTGTCAAAGAAATGACTGTTTACAAAATGTTGCCATCAAAGTGATTTGTCAAAGATATGAGATATGAATCTGTGACTTTTGATAAAGAAATGAATGTCATCAAGTGTTGTCATCAAATTCACTTGTCAAAGAAATAATCTTCAAAGAAGTGTTGTAATCAAAGTTACCATTACGGTAACAAAGAGTTGTACAGCATTCACAGAAATTTTTTTAACAACCACTAGCCCAAAGGTAATTTCTACAGTATTAGATATTAACATAATCATGGTAATATATAAGTCTTTCCAGAATACAGAGCTGTTTTTCGAGGTACATGTACTGTGTCTTACATAAAACCATTGTGACGACATGAAAAAGGGATGGAAATAATTTTAAACTGTCAATTCCAGTCTTCATGAAAACTCACTAGCCCGACCGCCCTGGCTACCAAATATTTCCTCGGGCTACCAAAATTTGATGCTGAACTAGCCTGACTGGCTGGTGACTTTCAATGAAATGCAGTGTTTTCATTAAGGGCCAACGGCTGGTGATTTCTCGTCTTATTCTTAGGGTAAAATCGCCGCCTACTTTCCGTAAAAAGTACCCGTCTCAACTTTTATTGCTGGTTAAGTATGAAATGTTTATTTTATTGAACATGTTTGAAATGAAATATTATGACGTTTTCTTGTAAAATCTGTTCATTAAAATATTGTCCTAAGATACAAGATAAATATTTCCGTAACCACAGTGCATTGTTTTCTGCGCAGCGTGACGGGTTATTTTACGGTATTGACTGATATGCGAGTATAACATGTTCAATTAAATATCTAACTATTTCCAAAATCTCAACTGAACACTGAAATGAAGAAATTTTTACGAAAATTTTATAGCTATTGGCCAAGCACCGCATTATAGTGAGCAACAGACGGCCTTTTAGTGTGTATGATTCAATTAAGTTCTTATATTCTTCTTTCTCGATCCATTTTCTGCAGACAAAAAGCGTATGTGAAATTATATCTATACAAACAAAATCATGAGTCTATTAAAAATGACATAGCTGACATCAGCCAGAGAAATGATCGGGTGGTGGTTTATCTTCGTTCGATTTTTATGTATACTCTATATATGTGTGAATTTATGCCTACTCAACGGACCTAGCTGAGGAAAAGATGGGTCTTTATAGCATTTTGATTTTTCTTCAATGGCTAGTGAAAATTTTGGGTGGCGGCTGGGTAGTGGTCAAAAAAAGTTTTCATGAAGACTGTAATTCCGGAAGCTATATAGAAGTTGATGTTGTCACAAGATGCTACTGTTTGTGCAGCTCACTTCAGAAATCAGAAAATTAAAGTTTTCTCTACTTTGTCGGCAATTTTTGCAACTAAAATTTATAATAGGGGATAGATCTCGAACTCTTATAACTAAAGGTATATGATATATGTCTGTAGGACCAATACTATGCTCACAGTGAAAGAAAATAGTTTTAGATAGGGAGTTTTCTAAATTACATGTAATTTTAGCACGAAGTTGCCGATGATAAACAGTGAGTCTATGGAGAACGTCAACGACGTCACGCTTTAATTTTCCGATTTCTGAAGTGAGCTGCGATGACAGGAAGTCAGATACTGTCCCAAAAGGGAAGTAACTCTGTTTTTTGAAAATCCCGAATGTTATTAGTTTTGGCAAAATTTCTTGTAGCATTGGTTGTCAGGCTAGCGAGTATTTTTTAAGACTGGTTGTAGACTCGATGGTGCAATATCAAACTTCAAAGCACAGGCTGCCGATGTTTATCTATTAGTATTAAAAAATAGGCAGTGGCTCCGGATACGAACGTTCGTATCTTTAGACCTATGTCTCGGCGTACGAACATGTTTCTGATTGGTCTGTAACTGTCACGTGACTCAGGTCATGTGTCCATAACAAAATAAAAAGTTGATTTTTGTATACGAATTTATTTTGCATAATCTGTAATTTAGCAACCAGAACAAGAAGCTATTTTCTATGCTCTCAAGATTTCATTGTACATAGTGATCACTGATCAGTAATAGACGCGCACTTGTCGCTGTTGTGTGCACGTACTGACGTTCCGTCGCTCCAGCGGAAGTTGAAGTTTTTGAGAGTTTTGAGACAATAACAAATACGTACATGTAGATGCAAGTCCGTGCTTTTTATTTAACTTTTCAGAATATATGTCACAAAAAAGATACAATTTGAACACAAGATGCCTTGAAAAAAAAACGAACCAAATTGAAATATATATGCAGTAGCTCACTACGATTTGTGTTCGTACGCCGAGACATAGGTCTAAAGATACGAACGTTCGTATACGGAGCCACTGCGTAAAAAATATAAACCAACCTTTTGTTGTTTTTTATCATACGTACATTTCCCTGTACGTATGATAAAAAACAACAAAAGGTTGGTTTATATTATTTAATAGATAAACATCGGCAGCATGTGCTTCAAAGGAAAGTAAAAGATAAGATAAAGGAAATGCATGGTACCTGTCGTCCTCACGGACTCCTGAAGATGGCGACACTTGTTGGCTCATATTGTTCATTCAAACAGATGTTTAACTGCTTTCCTTACATACTTCAGTTTGTGTAGAATGTTTTTACAACTTAGCTGTCCTTTTAAAAAAAACCTTTTGTCTGATTTCCTCGTCTTGATTCTAACACTGGGCCGAATGAAACATCCCCCTGACACGAGTAATGAAAGGGGGTCAGTCTACTCAACTTTAACCTTTAAATTGTTTTCTACCGTAATTAATCTGATCTTACGACTAACAAGTAAATAATAAATGACAGATTAAAGAAAACAGAAGGAAAAGAAACGGGCTGTTGATAAACTGTTTTTCCGTTCAATATGGAAGGAAGTCCATTGGAATTTCTAAAGTAAGAATGAACACGGTCGTTCATATCCGGAAATTTTTCTGCACGGCAAATTCGATTGAATCTTCACGACTTCACAAGGGCGTAGGAGAAGGGGGCAGCGGGGACACATCCCCCCACTTTGAAAAGTGGGGGCACAACCATGTTTGTGCCCCCCCCCCCCACTTTTCAATCACAAAATTTTATGATGCATTAACATTGTTTAAAATAGCAACATTTTGTACCATAAATCTACAATATATAGAATATTATTATATGTACTTGTTAATGATAAAGAGGGTATAGAAAGTATTTTCTGAAAAGTCAATATTTTGTTAAAAAAAAAAATTCCTGGCTCGCTGCCACTCGCCAGACATTTATTCATATTTCATTCACATCCTTTTAAGTTAGAATTGCACCAGAAATGTTAAAATTTGTGCATACAGAACATGACACCCCCTAAACCCCCATATTTTTTTTTAATTTCATCCTCTCCCCCTCCCTCCCCCCCCCCCCCCCCCCCCTTTCTTTTTTTTTTTTTTTTTTTTTTTTTTTTTTTTTGCTTTTTTGAAATTTTGGGATGTTGTGTTAAGGTAGTTCCATTGTCGCAGATTCCTCGCAACAATTTTTTGAATGCTTACTGCAATAGTCTTATTTTACAGAAAAACATTCCAGCTACTTGCAAATGCAAAATTTATGCAATTTTATCATCTTGATTAGCAATTTAACGTATAGCTCAGAGTATGTCCACCCCTAGCGCTTTCTTTAAATCATTATAATTTTTTATGTTGATTTTGATATCCCTCATAATCAACTCAATATTTCAAGTCATAATTTTGTGAAAATGTCAGAAAATGAATTAAACAATATAAATTTTATTAAGACATCTACTTGCCGTTACACTAAATGCATACTCATTCATGAGATCACTTTATTACGAAAATTCCGAGAAAAAAATAAAGCTACGTACACACAAAACTCAATATTCTGAGTGATTCCTCACAACAATTTCTTTGAAATGGATTTCATATTGATGATAAGTTATATTGTGATACAAAAATGATGAAGTGTAATGAATTCACCATCTAGTATCTTTACATACTTTAAAACATCACTGTCTGTATCATACTTATCATATATCACATATACCTACCATGCACCTAAATTAAACTCCTGTTAGTCAAATTTTTCGAGCATGGATCAAGATCATCAATTTGTGTGTTTCTCGATTTTTTTTTCACTTAAATTGAAGTTAGTGTCCATTAATTTAATGAAAATCATTATAATTTCTACTACATAACTTGAAAATCTATTAACCGGTTATTCTAATATGTAACGTATGACGTATTACGAGTATCGGGGGGGGGGGGGGGGGGTCGTAGCTGTCCGCTCGGCTCACGCCGGAAGCTAAATAAACGCGATTCTGGTTAATTTGTCGTGCATAAATTTTAATAAAATTGATATCATTTAATAGTACTAGGTTAGTCGTTTTTGGTATATTGCATGTGATCGTGGGTTTATGCAATTATATTATACAGACAAAATACTTTATAGATGGGGCATTTTCAATATTAATTTTTTTTTTTAAAAAGCGTGACGTCGCCGTGAGCCTATGAACAGCGTCACGACGTCATGGGAAATGACCCGTCTAAAATGTGTTTTTGTCTATAACATCTGACTGTGCGCACTGATAATCGTATAGCTTATAGTATACTGAATGGTATCAATTTTTGCATGATAATGTAGTCAAAATCTCGTTTATCCAGTTTCCGAAGTGATCCGCGCGTACAGTAGGGTTTTCGATGTGGACATCTGCAGATCGCGTAGACCTAGAAACTTATTCGCCGAATGGGGGGGGGGGCATTTTTAATACGGGGAATGATTTTCATTTCATTTTGACAAGGACTTCTAAACAGATCTATGTAAGTCCTTGATTTTGACTGAATTCTACGTACGAAGTTTCATAGCAAAAATTCTCGATTAATGAATCTGACATACATTAACAGGGGCGTAGCCAGATATACGTTTTCGCAAAAAAAAAAAAAAAAAAAAGTTAACTATTATAGTTAACTATTGAGATTGTGAAGATTTTTTGCTACGAAACTTCGTAGAATTTAGTCAAAATCAAGGACGTATAAATCTGTTTATAAGTCCTTGTCAAAATGAAATGAAAACAAGAACAAATGTACCCGTTAGAAACATGGGGGGGGGGGGGGGGGGGGGAGATAAAGCATGGGAGTTTCATCTTCTTTGTGCACAAATTTAATTATATCTAGTGCAGTTCTAAATTCTAAATTATGGATCTGTTTTTATAAGTACACGAATAAAGTATAATTTATTTTATTTTATTTTTATTTATTTATTTATTTATTTATTTATTTTTTTTTTTTTTTTTTGGCAAAAAATAGACTAATCAGAAAATACTTCTATACCCTCTATCATTAGTAAGTACATGCAATAGTCTTTATGTACATTGATAAAGTAATATGTATATAGGATGGATCAGAATAGCTAAATTATTCAGAAAGTTTATAAAGAGCTGGCTAGCGGAAGCCCCCCCCCCCCCCCAAAAAAAAATATTTGAAAATTGACCGAAAAATTGTAGATTTGTGGTACAAAATGTTGCTATTTTAATTAATGTTAATGCATCATAAAATATTGTGATTGAAAAGGGGGACCCTTCTCCTACGCCCTTGACACATCTTGTTTATAGATAATCAAAAGACTATAAAGTCATTGCCACAAGGTCAAAATTTTGCCATCAATAGAAAGGTATTTTCACAGAAGTTTTACACTTGAAACATACAGATATCAAGGGAGTAAAGTGAAATATTTTTGAAGTAAAAATATCGTTCATTCGATCGATAACCGTTTGATTCGAGATTTCCATGGGCCGGGTCGACCGACACTAAAACATTTTCGAGTTTAAAAATGTCATTTTTAAGTACATTATTGAATTAGAAGTAAAAATAACAAAATAAGAAGGAGAAGAGAATCTCTCATAATTTTTACAATTCTCACAAGAAAATCTTGATTTTGACAGTCTCTCATAGAAAATGGTTACAAAAGTAAAGAAACAAGTATTAGCTTTTACAAAAAGCTTGCCGTCAGTTCGCTGACGTTAAATGTTGTAAAATTCTAGTTAGAAATGCATTTACTAGGGCTGGGACGATACGGGTCTCGAGCGTATCGATACGTATCACGATATAGTGCCTACGATACGATATGTATCACGATATTTCTGATGTACTAGTATATTGCTATAATGAGGATTAAGGCTGTATAGAATGAAACTCAAGCAAAACATTAAAATATTTTAATAAAGACTATATTTTTCTAGATCCTGGAATAATCAAGATTTACAAAATCCCAGGCAATTAAACAAACTTTTCAAACTTTGAACAATAACATCACAAGTTATTACTGATAGACAGAGGCTAGTTAGCTACAAGTAAAGCTACAAGAACAAATCTGTACCCTTTGCAATTATGTTTTCACCTTAACATGTATTTATACTCTTTTTTATATGTTCATTTTCTCAGTAACTGCATCAACAAGAAAAGCCATGAATTGGTAAATAAGAGGGCCTCGTGCTCTCAGTTTGAAAATGAAGAAAAGTTCATGAAATTATGTAAACCCCCCCCCTTTTTTTCAATACATGGAATTACATTTTATATCTCTCTTTTCAGTTCCCCTTCCTATTTGAATAATTAAATCCTAGACTGAATTTTTATTTTTCATGAGGAAATCTTATTTAAAAGTATGTCAATCATAACACATGTTCCTTTCTGTACAATATTGAAAGGATTACAGCATAATTGTTCTTTAAATGTGTTTGATTTTATTCGATGGATACATCCTGCACTTTGATTTTTTTTATGACAAACGGTTTCCGTCTCTGTACGTTTTATTTTATGTACATGTATTAACAAAATTTTGAGAGAGAGAGAGAGAGAGAGAGAGCATGTGCGTTAACCACGTGGACGTAATCTACTAATCCTTTATGATTTTATTCTCGAGTTAAAGTTGTTGCTGACGTGAATAGAAAATATAAAAGATATATAAAGATCGTAGTAGACAGACGTTTTTGTTTTCCTTCTTCTTCAAAAGGCTGTTTCCGAAGTTCAATCAAGGATTGACACGAGTCGGTTTGATATTAAAAATTTACAAAGTTCAGTAACTAGCATTACGATTTCAGAACTCTTTCTTTCAGATAAATATATGAAATCATCTTAAATGGAAGAGATTTAGATCGAACGCCAGTATCTTAAAAAATCGATGATATAAGAATGGATCATGCACGTGTAACAGGAACACATTATGTTTGATTATGATTTCATATGGAAATATTCCTCTCGTAATTATTTACCTGTATTCTTCACCTGGGTTGATATTTAACAAAGTTTATCGTGTATATCTCTCGATAGAAGTTTAAATGCCTTCACGGTACTTAATTTAGATATATCACGTGGTTATTTTTGGTAATAAAAAGGCGTGTTCGATCTTGCCACGTTGTCCATTTGTAGTTGAACACTGCACGGACCATTCTCCTCTCCCTTCCTACTATGGGTCATTTCTCGACTCGCTACTTTACTTTTTGATGTAAGGGAACGTTTGGCAGTCTAAGTATGGGCTGGGGTGGGATTCCATCTGTTTTATATGTCGTATTTGTTTGTATTGTAATAAAGTATGTAAACTGTAGTAATCTACATCGTTTCATTTCATCTGTTTTGTCGTCACGTGACTGGAGAAGTAGAAATCCTACGAACCTGAAGACAGGCGCTCAGAGTCAAGCTGAGTCCTGTTACACACGCATGAATAGCTACTGGACATAAGTTATTTCATGCCATTTTCACGTCGCTCTCACTCTCACCCACTCTATGATCCAGACATCAGGTACTTTCTCTGGACAATAGTATCTTATTAAATTGTAAATATTAAGATCGCGTTAGATACGGTTTCTGAAAACTTTACTTTCGCCGCTTTATATTGAGTTTGAGTAGACAAATACCTGAAGGATTCCCGCAAGCCGCGGAAACGGACAACGACACGGACCTACAAAATATCCAAGTGCCGTTGGCCGTTTCTGCGGCTAGATTCCCGCAAACCACAGGCTGGATATGCATATGCATTTCTAGAAAAAAAAATTTAGAAGCGCATACGCATATCCAGGCGATCTTTCCGCCTGTACCGCAAACTATATGCATGTAAAGTTGACAATTATACTGTAATGCATTGTGCGAATTGCATACTATCCGGAGCAACATAGGAAGATTAGTCAAGAAAAACATCTTCACCCTTTTCAGTCAATAAGTCACACGTTTCAGTTAGCCCGAAGCTTTCAATCGACGTAGTTACCGAGCGTTTTCATGCCTTTGAATGGAGTTAAAAATGGGTCCGGATATCGCGATATAGCTCCAACGTATCGATACGCGTATCGTGGAACACCGTATCGCGATTTATCGATATATCGATGTATCGTCCCAGCCCTAGCATTTACCAATCGCACATTTCCGGGCTTTTCTGTTTATTTCCGATTCAAGTGACGGAAAATTCCGAAAATCTGCGAATATTATAGAACGTATCGATACAAAGACTTTTCGATACATATTTTGAAAGAAAATACACTGATGCGATATGACTTTGATTTGTCAGGTCATCTAGACTCTTAAGCCGACGTAATGAGAGAATCTCATTCATGGATTCTGAATAACCTTGACGAATATTTGCATTTTATGCAATTGTCAACCAATCACATTGCCAAGAAGTATTATATCCGTGCAAGTAGGTTACGAATGATTACAGTATACCGTCAGTCATGACTGACGGTATGTGAATCATGACTGACGGTATGTGAAACACAGGCATCGTTGTTAGTATAAACTTCATTTTCTGTTAAGTATGTGAAAGGTCAAGGTCAACAATTTTAGTATCAATGGAAAGGTCTTGTCACAATGAATACACATGTGAAATATGAAAGCCCTATCACTTACCATTCAAAAGTTATGCCCAATGTTAAAGTTTTTGAAAAGTAGGTCAAAGGTCAAGGTCATGAGGTCAAAAATTTTGGTATCAGTGGAAAGGTCTTGTCACAAGGAATACACATTGAAATACCCAGTACCAGAACGATACAAGACTAAGCCCCCCCCCCCCCAGAAAAAAACTTTTTTGGGGGCTCAGTGTTGTATCGTTCTGGTAGTTCGAAGTCGAATTTCAGAAAATTTTCGATGGGTTGCCACTTCATTTCTATTCATATCAAATTTATCTAGAGCAGAACAATTCTAAAAACAACGACCCTAAAGCAGGATATGTCATTCAGAAACAACCCCATCGAGAAGGCTAGTGTGCGAATCTTGGCTTGATATGTGAATCTAGATTCTTGGCTAGAACCTCGAGAGAGATGTTGAAAACTTTTGAGGCATGCCAGTCATTTTGAAAATTATGCCAGTCCGAATAAAATATTGTGTAGCAAAACGTTAAACATTTTGCAAGTCCAAATGAAATTTTGCCGGTCAAATCCTTCGGACTGGCACTTTTCAACATCACTGATAGAATCTAGGCTATAAGTGCGATTTTAGCCTATTCTACTTCTAGTCTAGAACGTAGAATCTAGGCTGGAAGTGCGAAACTAGATTCTAGGCTAGAAGTTGAACCCATAGATTCTAGGCTAGAGGTGCGAATCTAGATTCTATGCTAGAACCTAGAATCGAGTCTAGTTCTAAAAACACAAATTTTATAGACGATCTTGTTAGATTATTTTACGAGGGCTGATTGATATGTTGTGAGCCTCGTATTTAAGGATTTAAATTTTATCAGACATTTTGCATTATTTTTTTCTACATAATCCCCTTCAGTATCTATACACTTTTGCCACCGCTGTTTAAGGGCCTCAATATCACTTTCAAAGAATTCCTTATCTTGACTGGTCAGAAGGCCATCCACTGCAAGTACATGTATGACGTCATTATCAGACTGAAAGTTGGTGCCAGAAATAGCTGCTTTCAGTTTTGGGAATAGAAAGTCTGATGGAACAAGATCAGGTGAATGAGGCGGATGTTCAATCAAATTAAAGCCACAATCATGAATGTCAGCCATGGCAACGACAGACTTGTGAACAGGAGGAGCATTGCCCTGATGGAACAACACACCTTTAAAGTGAGCTTTAGTTTAATATTTTCCCGTAACTGTGTCAGAAGTGAAGCATAGTATGTGCCATTGATTGTTTGTTCTTTTCGGAGATAATCTATCAGCAGAATACCTTCCGCAACCCAGAAAACCGAGGCTCTCAATATATCAATCAGCCCTCGTATTATTTGCATCCTGTAAGGTTTCGTAAATTTGTGGAAGAGAAATGGGAAATGGGAAGTTCAGCCAGGTGAAAGTAAAAAAGGAAATACAGAGAGGTTGAGAGTCCATGAAAGAGAAGAGAGAGAACGACTAGAGAGAATTAGAGATCAAGGAGCGATATGAAATAATCAAAAGATGTCCCAAATGAACTTGGACACGCATAGAAAAAATAGACCCTTTCACATTATCTGCGGTACTGAATTTGAAGGCCAGTTCCGGGGGACAAACAATAGATTGCGCATGTACCAGTGACGTAATTCGATTGTTCCAAGATGTTTTCCGCGGAACAAACGAAACATGATTCCGCGCTAAACGTCCTAGAACAATCAAATGACGTCACTGGTGCATGCGCAATCTATTCGTTGTCCCCCGGAACTGGCATTCAAATTTAGTACCGCAGATAATGTGAAAGGGTCTATGTCATTATGGAAATAAATCAGATCAAAAGAAATTTAAAAAAAAAAAAGATTTTCCTTGTACATGTATGCAAGAATTCATATAATATGTTGTCCTGCGCTTATCAAATTTATCATGTTCTATATATAGTCTTTTTGAATATTATCATGTAATGCGGCAGGCATTCAAGCGGTCCTATATTTGAATTTTCCTATAATTCCTTAAAAAAAATCTACATTTTTGCCAAAAAAAGGCTCATTTCCCTACATTATCCTTATAATTTAAGATTTCATTGGTAGTAAAATCTTGCTCTAAAATGATAATGTTCACTATATCCCCTAAATTGAATTATTAGCACGAAATACTGCTATAGACCCTTTCACATTATCTGCGGTACTAAATTTGAAGGTCAGTTCCGGGGGACAAAGAATAGATTGCGCATGCACCAGTGACGTCATTTGATTGTTCTAGGACGTTTAGCGCGGAATCATGTTTCGTTTGTTCCGCGGAAAACGTCTTGGAACAATTGAATTACGTCACTGGTGCACTTGCACTGCATGCGCAATCTATTGTTTGTCCCCCGGAACTGGCCTTCAAATTCAGTACCGCAGATAATGTGAAAGGGTCTATACATCCTAAAAAATTCCGACTAGCGTCGCTTGCCAACACTTTCTCTAGTCTTGAACATGATGTAAAACTGACTTTGCTTTACGATTTAGTATTGAAAAAGACATTATAATTCCCCTATATTAATTATGCGGTTAGATTTGCCCTATATAATGCCCCTTTTTTCATGAAATTAGGCCCTATAAAAATCCCTCTTTTTGCTCAAACACCCGACTTGAATCTTTTTATGGTGTTAGGCATATTTCTTAAAAATTCAACTTACTCTCTCAGTGAAACTTCAAATGAATAGGTTAAAAAATTGCTGTTCAAATAGATAAATAAATAAATAAATAAATAAATAAATTATATGTTCATCGCACCTTGTGTCTCATTTTTGGATCACTCATTAATCTTGGTCATGAATATTACAAGTTTACTTTTAATAAATGAACTGAAAAATAAATGAATAGTTATTTACTAGTATTTGTATTTATTTAAAAAGAAAAGGATAAAGCAATGAATAAACAAAGAAAGAATTCTAGATAGATAGATCTAGATAAATGAATAGATAAATAAATGAAAGATAAATAAATAATGAAAATCAATCAATAAAAATGAATATAAATAGAAAATCATGAAATAAATGAAGTTAAACAAATCAATAGAAAAAATGAATGATTTATTTATTTTATGATTTTCTCTAGTCTGTTTATCCATTTCATAACTTATTTCACACCTTGTTTTTTGTTTATTTCTAACCGTTATCTTTCATGTTTACCGTTATTTCACGGTCATACATCGAAGATTAGGCACGCCCACTTCGGCCCTAACCTAGCATATGATAAACGTTTCTAGATCACCCATAATTTATTATCGATATGAAAGTCAATTTAACGAAATTGTGAACTTAAAACTATTAAAATGTACCATATATCGGATTTCAGATGGGCTTTCATTCATTCAAATGACGAAAACAACGAATTTTAGAAAATAGAATTACCACCTCATTTACATATGGTGATCTAGAAACTTCTGTCAAATAACGGAAATAGAGGGCAGTAAGCCAAAATACACAGTACGCAGAAGTGGAGTGCAGCCTCATCAGTAGCAGACGTGGCTGAATGGTGTCGGTTTTATATCCCAAAATACACAAGAATCTGGTATTAACTTATGGGGGATTACGTGCTAGGTGTTACAAATCATATAGGAAATTTACATTCGTTCAATCACAAGATTTCTCAGCCGAATACGGGTTTATTTACATCCGACCATTCACCTCCTCCGCCACGGACGATGCAAGATGAGACCATACTGCACAAGACAGCATCCCAGTCACAGCATCTTTCACCTACCACAAAAGAGAATGGAATTTCTAATGGTGGAGAAAATGGACTGGAAAGTAAGTTAGACACGAACGGTTCGTTATCAGACGACAAGCCTAGAACAGATGTGATAAATTCAGTAAATTCAGCTGTTCAAATGAGAAACGTCATGGAGGGTCCCACGACAACAGCTGGTGTTGCACCCATGCCCCCCTCATCAACGGGGCTGTGGGCAAACAGTGTACCAGAGGAGAACTATATGCAGGGCTATCAGTCTGTAAACGGAACAGTAGCTTTTCAACAGTTTCCCCCTGTTCATAATAATGTCTATAACGGAGGAATGCAGACCCATATGGGAGGTACAAATTCCATTTTACAACAGCCTCCTGCTCAAAGAAGGGCTATTACCGCACAACACAACTTCCCCCAGAGACAACAGGCTGGGATTATATTAAACAACAATTCCAAATCCTATCCAAACTGGAGCAACATGGCCAATGCAACCCAATGGGTCCAGCATCAACAGACACCCCAACATTGGGGCAACATCCCCAACAACACTCAACATCAGAGGCGCTCCGTTCCTAGCTTTTCTTCTATTCCTTCATTTGCTTTTAAAAAGCAAACACCTGCGGTTTCGTACCCGCAACAGTATGGTCAAACGTCGTTGATATCACCGTCCAGATTTCGACGAAGTACATCTTTTCCTGGACAGATGCACCAAGCTGCACTAATGAAACCCAATTTAGACATGACCAGCCTAGATGATAGTGCTCGTGAATCAACTTTATCATATCAGGTAACAAGGTTATTGCTAATAATTATAAACATCAAATGATTAAATGGATAAAAAATATGAAAGGGGGTGCATGGGTGGGAGGATGACTACTGTATGGTACTTATGCCTTTTTGGGTTGACCAATTCAAGTCCAATTGTACCACTAAATGTACTAATGAGGATGTATCTTTAGTCCGAAAAACCTGACCAAAACCAGCCTTTGACGGTTATTTGGCACCCAACCAGCCAAATAAGTGTCAAAGGCTGACTTTAGTTGCAGATATTTTGGACTCTGTATATATCTAGTACATACACTGAATGACCAGGTATATAGAGAGCAACCAAGCACTGAAGCAGAGATTCGATAATTTACTCACAGTCAGTGTAATATTGCTATGTACTTCTGTTATATTTATACATGTATATATATGTATAAAAAATCATGAATATTTCTCAATTACAAAAATGTACACTTGTCTATCACCATACTTCCTTAACTCATAACTGACGGTCACTGACCTAAATGAAATAACCTGTATACATGTAGGATGGTCAGGTATCTGCCTTCAAATTATAATTGTATCTGAATAGTAATATCTTCCAGTTCGATCCAGAAACTTCCATTACTTCCTGAAAAAGAACTGAATATTCTTAAAATCAAAAAAAAAAATAAAAAATAAAAAAAAATGGTAAAATGGTATAATTGGTATGACACTTTTAGTTGGTGTTTACTTTAAATGTTTAATCTAAGATTCTAAGGTATTGTCATAATTAGGAATCTTGCGTGTGAAATATGAAAGTCCTTACTCCTCACATTTCAAGATTTAAAGAGGTACAGCCAATTTAAATGTTTTATGAAATGTAGGTCAGAGTTCAAGGTCAAGGTCACAGAAAAAACAGTAAAATTGAATGAAAAGTATGGTCATAATGATAAAAAAGTATCTTGTTAAAGCCTTACTACAATGTACACAATATTATATGTATATGTACAGTTCAGGAGATACATGTATACCGGTAGACAAATTTCAAGTTTTTGAAATGTATGCAAAACTGTTCAAGGCCACTAGGTCAAAAGTCAAGGTCTCAGATGAAAAGGTTAAATGTCATGAGGATTCTACAAGTGAAATATGGAAGCTTTGCCCATTTTGGTTCAAGAGAAAAGCCAAGTTAGGTTTATGTTATTGAAAAGTACATGTAGTTTTAAGCATCAATGTCAATAGTTCAAAGGTCAAGGTCACAAATGAATTGTAATGTCAAAATGTTGGTTCAATGAATTCGTTTATGAAATTAATATATACAATGTAAACCCTATCAATTACAGTAGAGCAAATTTCTGAAGGCTCAAGTTTTTGAATAGTTGTTCAACCTTCAAGGTCAAAGCTAAGCCACTAGTTCAAAGGTCTTTTAAAAGACTTAGCAAACTTATCATACAGGGTTCGTTTCATCATAGTGTAAAAGATATTGTACTCCTCATAGATTTCTCCCTTGGCTGAAACTTTCTACCTCAGGGTCAAAGGTCAAGGTCAAAATTCATTGCTGCATTTTAATTAACAAGTTGAAGTTGCTGCTCTAAACTGTCGTCAAGTTACAAATGTAAATGCAACAGCGAAACCATCAGATTGTATAAAATTTCAGCAGCAAGATATACATGTATGTATTTTGGCCTCGTGGCTCTGTAGTTTATGTCAAATTTAATGAAGGCTTGCAACATATATCAGTGCAATACATGAATAGCTAAATATTAATGTACACAGAAATCGTGTGTATACTGTATATTTATTTATATATCTGTACACTACTCGCAGAGTGTTCTATATTGAGGAAAACAAACTGATTTTGGCTTTGCTTCCAAACTGTAAAAACGATGGCTGCAAATTCCCTCCATCTGTTTCACCAGAAGCCACGGTGAACTACGGTTAGCATTCCACTCATTCTTGATGCACGTATATTTATTGATGAGGGAAAGAGATAGACGTGAATGTAACCATTGCTACAAAACTTGAATTTTGGTTGTGAAAATGCCATTATATAGCCATAGAACTGCATCGTTTCCATTCCATTGCCCAACCCATCTTTTTGAAATGAATAGTACCAGTGTTGTGCAGTATTACTTTTTTTCCGTTGATCAACAGTAAACACCAGTACAGTATGATATTATGAAATCAGAATCTCCGCTCCATGCTGTAGAAAAAGGATAAAAATCAATATACACAATATTGAATATGAATGCCATATGCTGATATGATGAAATCTGTCAACACAAACTACAGTGGCGGAACTGTGCCCATCGGGACGCTCTGTACTTTCATTAATTCACTTCCATCTCATTCTGTACCGAATTGTACTCTTCCACGATAATTTTAAATTTACAATTATCTCATAGAAATTATTAATTTTGACAGATTCTCACATAGAGAATGACTATAAAAACGTACAATTCTCTCATCATCAAAGGAAACAGCCAGAATAGTCCCTGCAGTATTTGCCTTTTGCGAGGACTCTTTTCATCTTTTTCATGGACAGATCATTCGCGAAGAACTTCAAGAAGGGAAGGGGGGGGGGGGGGGGTTCAGTCCTCCTAGAAGAGTGACCCCTTCCCCCCCCCCCCCCCCCCCCCCCCAAAAAAAAAAGGAAAAAATAAAAAGATTTACAACGTTCTTATGTTGATTTTAATAAATTTTTGGCAAAATTAAACATCGATTTTTTTTAAAATAAAAAGAGGGGTGGTGGTAAGTAACGTTCCCCAAGTCAGGGCATGGTAAGATTTTAGTAGATAGGTATGTAGGGAATTTTTTTTTTCGGTAACATGCTCTGATATACATTTGTACTGTAGGGTGTGGTATCGGCAGATGTTACCCAGATCAATGTTAATGATGTATCTATGCTTAGAGCCATGTATTCAGCCTTCACAGAACTCGATATGCTTTATCATGAAATATTGATTCATTTCATGTATAAATGGGGTAAAAATTTCCTTTGTGTACTCGTATTCGAAAATAAGAAATAAGACTTCAGCCAAACTGCCAGTGTCTAAGCCAGACGTTACAACTAGACTCGAATCATAAGACCTTGCCATGCAGTCTAGCAATTTAAAAAAAAAGAAGGGGGGGGGGGGGGGTTGTATTATCAAATATCGTTGTTTTGCATTGTTCCTAACGTCGGATGGCTGTTGAAATTGGTCACCATTGAAACTGCCTCGGCAGGACAGAGACAACAGCGACTGATTGCTTCAAGTCTAAGTAGTCAAAGTCGGAAAATAAATATCTCTCCGTTTGTCCGATTAATTAATTTTTTTTAACCAACTTGCAAGATTTCGCTCAATCGGACAAACGGAAAGATAGAAAAAAAAAAACCAAGAAAGCTTTGTACAAGCATTTTCCTGATTTTGTACATGTGTTAACAGCTTTCTTTGTATAAACTCTCACTGCATACGGGTAAATTGCTTTAAACAATGATATCGTTTATGTCGGCGATGAAACACGCCCATCCATATTTGACCTATAAAACTGAAAATTGAGTCAGTGCTTTCCATTAATGGACGAAAGCACACAATGTTTTTTTTTTTTATTGTACCTTCTAAGCGACGCATGATGTACATGCAATCGCTAGAATGACGTTATAGTGATCATGGATGTATTGCATGATTTTGCATACAATACGTTATATGCAGTACATGAGCACGTTATCTGCGCGACTTGGTACACAGAAACGCAGCATTTTAATACTAAGATGAATTTATGTTTGGATTTTTTTTTTTACCACTTTTTGAGCTATTCACAATGCGGTTCCTATCATATGAAGTTCAAATTTTGTATAGGTGTAAATTAACATGCTATATGGTTCTTTCTCCATTCCAAAGTATAGAAAAACGTACCGTATAACGAAAGCAGGAAACATCCCCCCCATTTCCGCGAAATACTAAATCCACACTTCTTAAAGAATTTAGATTCAGATAGAATATCATTGATATAGTTTTACTGAATTAATTTTATTTTTCCCCACACAGGATAGAAGCAACTCTTATGACAGCATGAGATTCTCTAACTTTGAGACCCAGCTTCTGGACATTATGAGAGCCACAGCAGACCAAAACGACCACGTCAAAGGTAAGGTTAGGTTGAATAGGAAGGGGGGGGGGGGGGGGGGGCTAAAAATGTTAAAATGTACATGTATATATTTTTCAATTATTTTGTACATAGTATTAGTATTGTCAATCCTGAATCTAAGAATATAAATTTCCCACTTTCTTGCCCTGCAGGTCGAATCATAGGCCACAGACCCTCGTTTAGTGCCCCTCCCACTCTATGTATCATACGCCACCCTCACAGATATGATTGAGTCTTGGATGGGGTGCCTGTGTCATAGGCGCAAAGATCGTCTGGGTATAATGCATATGCGTTTTTACAGCGCATTCGCATATAAAGGCGATCTTTTGGCCTGTGGGTCGAATAGATCTCGATGCATTTCAGTATCAAACATGTATAATCATCAAATTTTTAATTGCAAGAAGGGTTCTCAATCTGTAATAGGTACATTGATAATCAAACGGCCTTCAACGGAATATTGTAACTTAATAATCAATAGATGCATTACTCGAATTGCTCTAAATTTCTTCATCTCGACTGTCGAACTCAAAGAAACGAAAAGAAAAAAACAAAACAAAACAAAACACAGTATCAGAACTAAGAAGAAGAAGGAGGGTATAGTGGTGGTTTGGAAATTTATGTCCAGACTGTATAGTAAAAATTCAGGGAAAAAATCGAACAATTGTCCATTTTATAGCTTAAAAATCGAACGACAAGCTTTTAACAAGTATTGTTTCCTCGTAAAATAAAACTACTGATATTGCTAGATAGCATTATTTTAAATCAGGACAGATTTATTTTAAGTCAGATTTACTTTCAAAATATATCTAAATCACGTCCTTCCCTCTTTCAGCGAAATCCTTTGCTTTTGGAGATTACGAGGAAGATGGTCTTGACGCCAATATTGCGGGTCTGAATGGAATACCACGAGGGTCACCAGGATCGGGGGAGAGAATAGAGAGGTTCTCACGGAAGGTTTTTGTTGGAGGTCTCCCCCCAGATATTGATGAGGGTTTGTTATTATAATATATATATATATGATATAACATATTAATATTATGATATATTACTTGTAGGTTCAATATTATTGTACATGTGGGTACTTAGTGAGTAACAGAGCGCCACCACCCCCCACCCCCCCACCCCCCCACCCCCCCCCCCCTCCCCTCCTTCGAACAGAACTGAAAAATTCTGTAATCGCCTCTGGTATTTCATCTGTCTCTTGTCCCCTGGCCCTGCTTTCGTCAAAGCGCTAAGCCATTAAGTCTAGTTTATCTTTCCAACTTCCTGCTTGCGATATTTGTCTTTTGTCCATCCGTCTGTCACTGTCAGTCTTAAAAATTTGAACCTTTTGCAACATTTGAAAAGTAACTAAGTGAAAGGATTTTTCACTTATTTCACATGTGCATTTTTTTGAGGATGCCAAAAAGAGGTAGGGGCAAAAGTGACCATTTTTGGCCCCAAAGAGAATTTTTTAAAAAGTTGTATTTTCTTATTCATTATGCTTCTTCTAAACAAAAAATGACAAATTTTGTGTGATTTTTTAAAAACCGTGCCTTTCAGGGCAAAATGATTGAAAGTTTAGCACTATGTCTTCACATTAGAAATTCTGATTTTTGGCAAGGGACACACATACCTACAGTTGTAAGTCCTAGAGCAAGGGCGTGTAACAGGTTCATACTCATATGGGACATTCCTTTTTAGCTCGCCGGGACGAATGTCCGGAGAGCTATTGTCATACCCCCGGCGTCGGCGTCTGCGTCTGCGTCTGCGTCTGCGTGCGCGTGCACAAAAACTTTAACCTTGCTTATAACTTTTAAACCAATACAGATTGGGCTTTCATATTTCACATGTGCATTCCTTGTGACAAGACCTTTCCATGGATACCAAAATTTTTGACCTTGTGACCTTGACCTTGGAGATTGACCTTCTTTTGAAAAACTTTAACCTTGGCCATATTTTTGGAATGGTAAGTGATAGGGCTTTGATATTTCACATGTGTATTCCTTGTGACAAGACCTTTCCATGGATACCAAAATTTTTGACCTTGTGACCTTGACCTTGGAGATTGACCTACTTTTGAAAAACTTTAACCTTGGCCATATTTTTGGAATGGTAAGTGATAGGGCTTTGATATTTCACATGTGTATTCCTTGTGACAAGACCTTTCCATGGATACCAAAATTTTTGACCTTGTGACCTTGACCTTGGAGATTGACCTACTTTTGAAAAACTTTAACCTTGGTCATATTTTTGGAATGGTAAGTGATAGGGCTTTGATATTTCACATGTGTATTCCTTGTGACAAGACCTTTCCATGGATACCAAGATTTTTGACCTTGTGACCTCGACCTTGGAGATTGACCTACTTTTGAAAAACTTTAACCTTGGTCATATTTTTGGAATGGTAAGTGATAGGGCTTTGATATTTCACATGTGTATTCCTTGTGACAAGACGTTTCCATGGATACCAAAATTTTTTGACCTTGTGACCTTGACCTTGGAGATGATTGACCTACTTTTGAAAAACTTTAACCTTGGCCATATTTTTGGAATGGTAAGTGATAGGGCTTTGATATTTCACATGTGTATTCCTTGTGACAAGACCTTTCCATGGATACCAAAATTTTTGACCTTGTGACCTTGACCTTGGAGATGATTGACCTACTTTTGAAAAACTTTAACCTTGGCCATATTTTTTGAATGGTTAGTGATAGGGCTTTGATATTTCACATGTGCATTCCTTGTGATAAGACCTTTTTTATTGTTGTTGTTGCAATTTACATATGGTTGCCACCGGCGAGCTATGTTGTCATTCTGACAAGTCTGGTTATATTCTGAATGTACATGGAAAATATAAGTTTGTTACATGCGCTTGCTCTATATATACTATAAACTATTATGTTAACATTTTACTACTAATTTCTATAGTAGTGGGGAATTTTGGCGGAAAATAACACTCATATTAGTTGATTATATATATTTTCGATTCAGTTTCAACAAACAACAATATATCTATTCTTATTTGAAAGATAAAAAATAGTATGAAAATGATTTTTGAAAATAGCTAAAAATGGGGCCAAAAACGGCAGATTTTGCCCCTACCCCTTTCTCACCTTGGAATTGGAGTTTGTCCCACTTTTGAAAAATTTTAATCGTAGTCAATACATTTGAATGTTATTTAAGTGATTGAGCTTTCATATTTCACTTTTGTATCCCTTGTTAAAAGACCTTTTGGCATTCTATTGAGGCCAAAACTTTTTACCTTGTGACCTTGACCTTAGAGTTTATATACTTTTGAAAAACTTTAACTTTAGGAATAACTTGATGTTGCTAAGCTAAGCTTTCATATTTCACATAAAAACATGTATATATATATATTATATTTGTATATTTGTATTCCTTGTGATAAGCCATAAGCCTAAGGCCTTTGCCCTTCCTCTATTGACATGTTCATGATGTAGACTGTGGAGTTTCACGTTGACCTGCTTTTGTAACAAACTCCTAAAAGCGTAGACCACAATTTTCTGAATTTGTTGGTTGTTTTTGCTTTGTCTGCAATTTATCATTCGGTGCCTTGACCTTTGACCTTGTGACTTTGACTGTAGAGTTTGACCTACATTTCGTACGTTTAGGATAATACACATATGACAACATCTTGGTCATACAGCAAGATAGATTGTTCTTATTCCTCAGGTATCTTCCTTGTGACTTTGACCTTCATTATTATGATTATTGATCTTATTCTTAGAATCAATATTACAAGGTGTAGTCTTGGACTTGTTTCGCATTGCTTGTGACGAAACCTTTGATCCCATGATATATTTTCAATTTCAATTCATTCCTTTCTCTCTTATTACATAGAGAACATATTAAAAGACCATATCAAGATATATAAGTGCACATAATTCTTGTGTAAATCTAACCAGGAGGGATAACCTTGACCTAAAGACTTTAACCTTTGAGTATGACATATACTTTCAGAAAATACAATTATAGGCTATATGGCATTTAATATTTTGGAAATCGTAGGTGATCTCAAGAATATTGAGGAGAGGGTGTTTTGTCAAAATTATTTAATTTTCAAGAGATGCCTGGATTATTAAGATTTGATTGTTCAGACCCATTTTCTCTCTGTATAATCAAGACTAGAAAGCTGTTCGTATAAATGTCTTCTTATATGATTTCTAATGAGAATTGGGCATTAATTTTAGTACATCAGGGATAATTTTTGGCTGCAAAATTGAAAGAATCTCTCATAATTTTTACTATTCTCTCACAGAAATTCTTGATTGTGACAGATTCTCTCATTGAAAATGGTTAAAAATGTAAAAACCTCTCGTCAAAGGAAACAGCCAGAATTATCCCTGGTACATGTATTAAAGATGAAGCAAAATAAACAATACACATAGTGAAAAGATTTCATATAAACTAAACATATTTTATAGTGAAAAGATTTCATATGAACTAAACATATTTCATAGTGAAAAGATTTCATACAAACTAAACATTTTATAGTGAAAAGATTTCATATAAACTAAACATATTTTATAGTGAAAAGATTTCATATAAACTAAACATATTTTATAGTGAAAAGATTTCATATAAACTAAACATATTTTATAGTGAAAAGATTTCATATAAACTAAACATTTTTAATAGGGAAAAGATTTCATATAAACTAAACATATTTTATAGTGAAAAGATTTCATATAAACTGAACATATTTTATAGTGAAAAGATTTCATATAAACTTAACATATTTTATAGTGAAAGATTTCATATAAACTAAACATATTTTATAGTAAAAAGATTTCATATAAACTAAACATATTTTACAGTGAAAAGATTTCATATAAACTAAACATATTTTATAGTGAAAAGATTTCATGTAAACTAAACATATTTTATAGTGAAAAGATTTCATATAAACTAAACATATTTTATAGTTAAAAGATTTCATATAAACTAAACATATTTTACAGAGGAAATAACTGCTGCATTTAGAAGATTTGGAGCCTTAGTTGTTGACTGGCCACATAAAGCTGAGAGCAAATCCTATTTTCCACCCAAAGGTAAATCTTGGACTTCAAAAATGAATAAGTAAATTTCCAAGCTGAAAGATTTGTACAGAATGATTATGAATCAATCTATATGCGGTATATTGATTTCAAGTTTTAAATTGTCACATGGACTGTAGTAAGTTGTGCCATTGGAAATATGCCATGGTTTATTAATGGTCCCTCACCAGTGAAGCTGAGGGGGGACCAGTTTTCGATTGTGTCTGTCTGCCTTTCTTTCTGTCTGTCTGTGACAGTATGTTAGATATGAACGTTGTCTTTGGTCGTTTAAGCTTTTGCACTGGTCTAAATACAAATTTTTGGCAATGTACATCAGTACATGTATTCTCAGAATTTGCATGCGGTACTACATGTACCAGAGACTGAAAGCAATGGCATTGAACTAGCCAAGACATGAGCAACAGTGTTGATGCAAAAGTGCAACATGGAAGTATGGAAAATCTAAGTGTCTTTCTGAAGTATCATACTGCATCTTATACTTTTATTTTTAATCAATTTCATTATAATACTGTTTGTTAAATTGTTTTAGGGTACTGTTTTCTCCTGTTCCAAGATGAGATGTCGGTACAGACACTAATCGACCAATGTATAATGGATGACGACAAACTGTACTGGTGTGTCTCCTCTCCCACGATGAAAGACAAACCGGTAAGATCTCAGAAATTGTGTTATTTTAAATTTGGGAGCTCTACACAGCCAATTGTGCCTCACATGGAATTCATACGAAATGAGCATCATGTAAATTTCACATGAAAGTTCATGTCAAATTCATACGAATTTTACAGAAGATTTACGTGAAAAATATTTCACATGAATTTCACATAAATTTTCTTCACATGAATTTTTTTTCTTTGTGACCTCCATGCAAAATTGAATTCACATAAAATTAATGTCAGAAACTTCACATGAATTTCATGTAAATTTCATGTTCGTGCTCAGTTCATGTACACAATTCAATTGAATTGGCTGTGTAACGGAATCATCTTTTGTGTCTGTCCGTCTGTCTGTCAATATTTAACTCAAACAGTTTTAACGATAGAGCTCTCATATTGTTTATACACAAGTTCACTATAATTTGAGGATAGTGCCTTATATACATGTATACTTGCTTTTTGAGGTGAGAAGGCCATACATAAATTTACCATAGGGGTCAAGGTCAAACTTGCATGTTTTACATATATCCACTATATTTTAGTAGTACTAATGAACAATATTCCTTTTCTTGTATAGGTGCAGATTCGTCCATGGACGTTGAGTGATTCAGACTTTGTGATGGACGGCTCTCAGCCCTTGGATCCAAGGAAAACTATTTTTGTTGGGGGTGTCCCACGCCCTCTAAGAGCAGGTAGTTTTTTTTTTCAGTTCCCAAATCTTCTTTACATAGATTAAATGTCAGCATATACATGTAATTCTGCCTATTAATATTTTTTTCCAAATATATTTCATGTGCAATTATTACAAAATCATTTGTTGATGTGCTATGAATATTGCTTACATGTAAATCGAGTAACCTCATATACATAAATGTTTGGAATCGGATGGAAAATTTCAAAATCAATTGGATAAGCCTTTTGATTGATCATTGATTATAATCGGATTCTTATGCTGCAAAACTGTACAATACTTCATGATTTGACTGTAAGCTTCTTTACATTGACTGGAAATTTCATTGAAACTCGGCAAAATGTTCATTCGAATATGCATACTGACTTAAGTCAATGATGATCAGATGACCATATAAGAACAACTTATGAACTTTTTCTCTAGGGAAAATACACTTTATTGTTACAAATATATCATTCTTAAAATGTTTTAAACTTTACTATTATGATCAATTAACAAAATCTTTTAATTGATTAACGAATTGGAAGGTTCTGGCACAACACTAGTCTAATATACATTGTAAAGTCAGAATTGCTAAATCATCTATTGTCCTTCTTTACACCTGCTGGCAGACTTGAATTTGATGAGGTCACAATCAATGGTCTGTCAAACAATCCTGTGACAGGTTATCTGATTCTGACGTCATGATGTAGAAGTCCATCAACTGATGCGCTTCACCTTATTTGGCGATCAACTTGCTGTAATGCAGGGCTCTAAATTTGCTCCATTCCCAATGTATAATAGTATCTTTTTTTCCCAATTTGTTGACCAATTTTTCTCAATTTGAAACCTCATGGAAAATTCATAAAACACAAGTTAAAAATACTAAATTTTTTGTGAAAACACATCCAAATCTATTCATAGTTTTTCCCAATTTTTGTAAAAACGCTGCTATTTTTCCAAATGTCAAAGGCCCTGGTCCCAGTCCCAAAATTGGGTGTGAGAGCCCTGTAATAAAAGGTTGAGTGCTTAATAGCGTGCACTTGTCTTAAAAGTGTGTGTATACATGTATATCAGTCAATCGGAAAGTCACCAGACATACCAGACAAATCTGGTAAAATTTGCTTCGGTCTGGTAAAATATTCCAATTTTTTCTTAATAAACATGTTTGAATTTTTAAAAAATTCAAAAACGTCTGGTAAGTTGTAAAAACTTTCGTGATGACTGGTATATCACATATCATCATTTAGAATTTTCTAATTACCGGTATTGATTTCTATTTATAGTTGAGTTAGCAATGATAATGGATCGACTATATGGAGGGGTTTGTTATGCTGGGATAGACACAGATCCAGAACTAAAGTATCCTAAGGGGGCGGGTCGTGTAGCATTTTCCAATCAGCAGAGCTACATTGCTGCCATTAGCGCAAGATTTGTTCAACTACAACACGGAGAAATTGACAAGAGGGTATGATTTGAACTATTCATAAAAAAATTTAGTTGTGCCTTCTGTACATCAAAATACAGATTGGAGAAGATGTAAATTTTATTTCTAACACTTGTGTATATGACTGTTTTTGACCATGATAGTGGGCAAATTGATCTACAGGACAAATGTTTTCATGAGGATAGGATGAATCTTATTTAATTAAAAGGTGAGAAGTCAAAGGTCAAGGTCATATTGAAATAAAATGTCAAATATTTGCGACTCCAAGAGTTGCTGCTATGCTTTTCAGTATCATAGTTCTGAATAATTTTTCATATGACATGTAAATCAAAGAAGTTTGATCCGTACTACTTGATTGTTGAAAGAAAACTGTAGATTAAAAGCTGTAAACAAATACTTTGCAATTATTGTACCTTGTACATGTTAGAAGCATTTTTTAGTAGCTTTCTTTGTGAAAAGCATGCTTTCTAATAATTGTCAAGTAAATATGAAAGTATTAGAAGCCAGAAGTAACTTAATTTTAATCTTTGAAACCATTTCATAGTAGGGCATAGTACATACGAAGATTTAATTCTTTTGATTATGTTCATTGCATATAGGTAGAAGTAAAGCCGTATGTCTTGGATGATCAGATGTGTGATGAATGTCATGGTACAAGATGTGGCGGGAAGTTTGCTCCGTTTTTCTGCGCTAACGTGACGTGTCTGCAGTACTACTGTGAGCATTGCTGGGCTCAGATCCATTCTCGTCCCGGACGGGAGTTTCACAAGCCCCTGGTGAAGGAGGGAGCGGACAGACCTAGGGCAGTACCTTTTCGTTGGTGTTGATTGGTTGATACACCAAAGACTCTTGTCCGCTTTGTGCTGACAAGACTAAACACGTGGGTTTGGTAGATGACGTAGCACAGATTCTTATTATTATAGTTCTTATTTATTACTATTTTTATCTTGTTATTATTAGATTTATTTTTGTGACAGTGCTGAAACTTTCGGCTAGTTTTGTTTAGCCACACTGAGTACTATGTATATATTTATGCATTATCCCTTGCCATTGTTTTGATTGTCTCTAGCCATTTAGAATTGACCATTCCTTGTCACTCTAGGAAAATCGACCCAATTTTTTTGTCACACCAATTTTTGCACTTTCACCCATAACTTTTTGTATGTCAAATTACACTTGTCTCACAATGTGTCAGATGTTTTTGTACAAAAAAGACAAAAAATATGCTAATTTTTCTACTTTTGGATTTTTATAGCTAGAGACAATCTTGATATTTTGTACACATACAAACACTACATATAATTGTCATACAAGTTATTTTTATATTTTTAATACGATATGTGATTTTCAATTCCAGTCTAGTCATGAATTACAAAATGTTACAAGTGTGTGATATAGAGCTGAGGAAATTGTTATGATTCAGTTAATGACGTCAGCGCAGCAGGGATTTGTAATACAAACAAAATGTTCAGAGTCGATATCAGCATTTTAATTTTTCTACTACACAATTTATAGGCCTTTTTTATACTTTTGTGCAAATATTTGAAGAAGTTAAATGTTATTTGCATGCCGTTCCATGTTAATTAGTTTGATATTATTTTTTTTTATAAACTTTGCCATGTTGTATGGAATTTCTACTGTGATTTTTCAATGTTGGGTATTACTGTGTTAGTTGTTCATGTTGGTAGATCGGTGAATGAGAGACTGTTTAGGTGAGTTTCATATTTATACCTTGTATTTCCTCACATACTTCCACACGCCAGTCAAAATAATGCTATTTTGCTTTAGATTATTATTATCATTTTAATTTACTGTTTGCTTGTGAATGCAGAGTTCTTGAAAAATATAGGTGATAAAGGATTAACCAACAGGAAAAAATGTTTTTTTCGATAAAAGCTCATTATCTAACTATTAGTTTAACTGATAAAAATCCCCAAATGGCGGGCATTTGATGGGAAGTTTCAAGAAGTCTGTGAACGTAAAGAAGAAATTCAACATTGATGTTATGCTAGCTAGAAATTGTCAAAAAGAAATTTGCTAGGGTTCTAAATTGGAAATCATTCCATTGCCCGAAAATTCTACATGAGTTACTCTTACATTTGATTAATATTTTCTGTTGACTGGATTTCCTATTAAAATGTTTACCATACAAGACCTGGAATTTGAGAAAATTTAAAACTGCTCCTTAGGAAAAAGCCAAGTGTTCGCTCATCATTGACATTCTCATTTCAAAAGATCATGAGCTTTAAAGGTTAGCTATAGATTTCCCCCCGAGGGCAGTTTTAGTGCATTGAAACAAAATAAAAAGAGAAGCGCAAGCGATGGGTTGTGGTACATGTATGCATGTCAGTAATTTATTATCGCAAGGAAGACATTCTCAACTGCTCAACATAAAACATACCCATATTTCATAGATTAGTTTTGTTACATTATATATTTTTATCATTTAACTTATTTTTTCCTATAGTTAGTACTATTTTTTGTTCTGTTTAATGCTATTTATACAACATTCAGAGTTTTAATATGAAGTCCTTTGATATATTCCAGATATTTTCACATATCATTCTCACTCTACTAGTACATGTAGTAGACTGGTGAAGTCTCGGCTTATTAAGTCTTTTTAAATATGCAGTTACTTCCCTTTTTGGGGACAACATCTGTCTTAAAGATATTGTGATGTCATAATGGACCATCATTTCCTTGAACTTTGCACTGGTTTTCTTAGAATTTGATGACATCTTAATGTGTTTATGTCAGATTTTGATGACATCACATACAACTTGATGACATCACAATATGATGACTAATTCTGTCTC
The DNA here is from genome assembly GCA_028142955.1 of Pinctada fucata. NCBI lineage: Eukaryota > Metazoa > Mollusca > Bivalvia > Pterioida > Pteriidae > Pinctada > Pinctada fucata. Next base: position 3,946,129 of record AP027105.1, read on the forward strand.
AAACAGGAATTGTAACACTGTATATCGAAAAAGGCTGAATAATCTAAGAAACTTAGGATCAGCATTCATAACCCTTTTGTCCTTTGTCATTGTATTTTAACTGCGCACATAAGAAAAAAGGAAAATCGATGAAAATGAGTGTTTATTGTTTGGAGATGCCACCAAGAAACAAGAACATAAGTTCCAATATTGTGTTCAGAACATTCAAACTTAAAATTCAGAGCTTGAATGCTGTATTTGAAAAAAAGAAGGGCAAGAAGGAGAACTTGCAGTCATGATTTTGTATTAACTGTGATTGTGTACTGTATTTCATAGTCAATTTTTCCAAATATATTTGTATACTTTTTTAATGACGTTAAATAGTCATCAATCAAAGTCAGTGTTGTCCAGTATGATAAAAGTGTAGATGTTTGCGTACGGCTTTTTGGTGGTTAAATGGTGTTTTGATTCCAATTTTCATAAAAATGTTTAAAACAGGTTTTGTCATCTCTTACCTGATCGCCTATGAAAATCTATGTTCTTGAAAAAATTTTGAAAATTCGTAAGTAGAAATTATGTGATTCATAATTCACCTATCATTAAACAGCATTATGATATTGCTGTACACCAAAGCCTTACCGTGTAATTGTAGGATATTTATTTATTATTAAAACGGAACTTACTGATCACTCTGTACATGACGTAACGAATTACATCTATAGTCAATATCTTCATAATGAGGTATTTAAAAATTACATGCAGTTCCATTCAAGAACTTACAAAGTCTTTTGGAATATAGTACAATACAATAAAATTATCTTCCATGTTAACGGTATATATGTTAGTTTCGTTTCCTATTTTTCAATTTTTTTTTGTCATTATCATTATTATGAATGGATTTTTTCTTATGTTGAAGGTGCTATAAACATGTATGTGTATAATCTGGAAGCTTAATTTATATTTTGGATATCCTTTGTTATTTAATGTTATTGGTTTGTAAAGTATTTATGTAGTCCTTTTGATTCTTTTACCTGTGTTGTCCTTTTTCGAATTCAGCAAATTTTTACCATAGTCAATGTAAGATATTCATATTTTTAAGAAATAGAAGTAGTTTTATAGCATTGTTTATTTCATCCATTTGAAATGTTAAGAGCCTAAAAAAGGACGCTAATGTGTGTCACTGAGAATGCAGAAACGCGTTGAAGTTGTTGATTTATACCGGTACTTTCTTCATGTTATTTATATCTTTGTATACAGAAGCTTTGTTATAGTATGAATATAAGAACTGCTATATTTTAAAACTACACCAGTTATAAACATCTTAATCTTAGGGCCCTGCCAAGCCTTCTCATACTGCATGAATAGGAAATACTACAAAGGCTAGCATTAGTTTTCTCATCAACATCAACCTTGGAACAAAAGTACATGAATAGACTTGCTTTAGACCTTCTACGTGCAGCTTATTATTTTTAATTAAATCCAGTCAAAATTAAATCCAGTCAAAATTAAATCCAGTCGGTCTTGCTTTAAAACTGTAAGGCAATATTTTGTTCAGAAATCTATTTTCTTTGCTACTACATGTATTGTCAATGTTAATGTAGCATCATGTAATTGTAAATTTCAGCTGGCCTTTTCTCTTGTGTCCTGTTTATGTAATTTACAACGGCTTGGCAGTGGACCTAAGTTAATGTTGATTGATAAGATAACAAGTATAAGTTGGTAATTGACCCTTCCGATTGCGGGAAAAACATGCAAAATTTCGTGACGTCACAATGCTTTTACCATGTGTTCACCTCGGACAAACAAGCTTCGAACCTCGGTCAAACATTGAAATTGCATTGTGACGTCATGGAATTTCTCAAATTTTTCCCGCGTTCGGAAGGGTCAATTAATGCAGATCAAGAATTCAATCATGAATAGAAATCAGGCTCCATGCAAAACCTGGGTATCGTGGTTATTAAAAGAAGATTTTGTTACTTCTATATTTTTTAGACGAAATGAAATGTACACTTATTTCCTACCTCATCCATCAGAGAAATGCATGTAGTAAACGATCTGAATTGAAAATACCTCACATAAGCTTACAACAGTAGCACTTTAAATTCCTGTAATTTAATTTGTACGCATTGCTCACAATATCATGTTTAACCTGTACTTTTAACATGGATGTAAAATTAGATTGCTGTTTAAAAAAAAATGCTTAAGAATATTTGAGCCCTACATCTTGATAATCTGTAATTTTGCAAGTACATGTAGTTTACACAAAATATCAGACTTTTCACAGAAATAATCTTGGCATAGAAATTCCAAGTTCTCACAGCACAGAAATATAGTTTTGCTTGGATTTTCCAAAAAGACATAAATTTTGCATAAAGATATAGTTTACCCCAAGGGGAAGCCTGAGCCTTGTCTTCTTTCCCCTTACTATTCATATTTTCAGTACCTAGTTATACAGATGGCTACTGTTGCTCAAGCATTCCCCATTAAACATTTAATACCATGATATCTGTAACATTTGATAGCATTGGAGCCTGAGATCATTGTCTTTCATATGTGTGATAAATCTTTACGCAACATACTAACAGTTAAATTCATGTATACATTGTAACTATAAACACAGCAGATGTAAAATACAAAGTCCTATTTCTTGCAGGAAAAAAGAGAATGTGTCGCTATGATAAGCTTTTATGTTGTTATGAATTTTCATTTCCGGCCAGTAAGTTTTGCCAAGTGCATTTCCAGTTGGAATTCAGATATAAAATACATGTTGGTCCAAGGCAGATTATGAATGGGACTATAGATGAAATGATTTTCTGAGATTTTATGAATGGGAAATGGTGCCTATTTTGATTTGATTGCTACCTTACGTTTTATACTTTTTTTTGTTGAAATTTTTAGTAGTGTTTTTAATTTTGTATGTTTTGTTGCATTCTAAACAGAAGCTTATATTCATATATAATTTATGTATATTCCTACAAAGTATCCCTCCCTTATTTATTATTTGTGTGTTTATTTATATAGCTTATTTAAACAGGTGCAAGATTTATAAAGCTCTGTCCAGTCAGAACCCTTGAATTTTTGTTTTTACATTTACCGTATATTCTCAGTTCAGTTTTGTGGAGTGCAAACCTTTCTTAGGTCATTGGAATTTTACACATAACCATATATTTTCAAGTCTTTGCCAAAATACTTGCCACTTGCAGTGAAAATATTTTACAAAAAAATTGCCATCACTTCATGAAGTAAAAATAGAAATTCAAAGTATCATTCATAACATGATAATGTAACTAACATATTTTTCAACGATTGATACATGTACATGTATTTCAAAAAAAGAAATCGGATTTTTAAAGATGATTTTCGTTCAAAAAAATGAATTCAAAAATCGAATTTCCTGAAAATTCAGTTTTCAAAATTAAAAGAAAAATTCTTATTTGAATGCTGGTGTACTGAATTTGCTCCATTGTAGATTTTCAGTATGCTTACACAGTATTTGATGGGGGCATATCTTTATTAGTGTTCAATTTAGACGAGGGCTGTAGATTACAATAGTGCAATATCTCATTATCCCCAGAATTTCCATAGCTTGTGGGTCACTTGGGAACTGAAATATCTTTCGTTATAGTAGGGAAAGAAGTGGAGCGCTCAGATTTTTATACATAAGTAGACAAAAAAAAAAAAAGAAAAAAAAATAAAGAAATATATTTTTCACTTGGTGTACTTTGTTCCGCACTTGTTTTATTATCTTTTTTGTACCTCGTGAGAAAGGGTGTCATTTTTAGTGTGTAATACAGTATTATGATTTTGACTTTATTTTTCTGGTTTGATAAAAAACAAAATAATGAAGAAAAAAAAAAATCATATTAGAATAGTTTAATTTATTTTACTGGTTATTTATCCCTACTTTTAGATTATATATGCTGTACAAGGCTTGGTATAGTGAACATAGTGTGATTTGATAATAATATTTAAATGAAAAAGATTATTGTTACGTATTGCATGTTTGTTACATGTACCTCGATTTTGTTCTTTCAGCTTCCATTTGGGTGTAAAACAAATTTTGAAAAATGTACAAGAACTTGTTCAAGATTTTAAGGGTGAAATTCAAATATGAACAGCCTTCCTTTCTTTAAAATGTGCCAAAAACAAGGAAAGAAATAATGGAATACATCACAAAGTGAGAGAAACTATGATTTCCACGGAATGTAGCCAATGTGCGTCTGTATTGTTACTATTTATTTGCCTCGAGAGTCCGTGTTTTTTTTTCTGCGAGGCTCACGTTGCATGATGTAAACTATCTTGACCAATTTTCATAAATGTTGTGTTCTGTATATGGGAAGTTTTAAAGTTATTTTGTTCAGAGTTATAAACTATCCTGAAGTTTCTATGTTTTTTGATAAAGCTAAGTCATTCTTTTATAACAATAAAATTTGAATGGTGTTGTTGAAAATGTGTTGCTTGTATTTATTGCAAAAGCACAAAATCCTGCCTCCTTTCCAAACCCATCTAAGAATATTGTGCATACCAATTGTATAGTTTCGTCTTGAGTTTGCACTTGGAGGAGTGGGCAGGTATGAAATTGGTCTTGAACATTTAATGAATTTTAAATTGATCTGCCCATGTAAAACAATCGTCATATTGATCTTGGCATGTAAACTTGGCTTTTAACACTCGCCCAGGTAAACTTCAACATTAATTGTATGGGCCTGTCCTGTCAAACAGGTTATGGACTTGTCCTCGTACATATGGGCTGGTTGTGAACTTGACCTGGTGAGCTAAAATGATGATGAGCTTGATTTTCACTTACAGATTTGTTTTGATCTTTACAATGATTGTATGGACCTGCAAAAGCAAACTTACTGTGAGCTGTCCTTGAATGTCTTTACTAATAATGAACTTGACTGCATTGAAATGGTAGTGAGCTCGATCTATAACTAACTGATTGTGAGCTTGTCATTGAATGTTTGGCCTGAGCATTAAGTCAACATTGAATAAAAGAATCTGCCCAGCTTATTGGAGGTGAGCTTAATAATTTACACTTTTGTACATACAAACTTGCCTAGATGTGAACTTGACCTTGATTGTACTGATTTACCCAGCTCTAACACTAAATTCGGTATATGTGGGATATGCTTTCTCCAAATGAAAATTGAACAGTGTAGACACTCGGTCTGATGGACATTAACTGTAAAGCATAAAAACCATCAAGGGTGATTTTATTATAGCTGTCACAGAAGAATTGGCAAACTTTACACGTAATCTTGTGAATCTATGGAGCTTCACTACTGTAGACACATTCACCATTCATACACCACTGCAAAAGAATTAAACGAAAATGAATTTCACATTTTAAAAATTCATTGGAACTGGACTACATCTTCCTCTTTTAGTAGACTGTAGAAATTATTTAGTAATACTTTGATGCAGCATTTGACATTTAAGAATTGACTATATGAAATGTCCATTATAGAAGTTCAGAGCAGGATTATTATGATTTCATTAATGAAATTGGGGAAGGCACATACACTATACTTGTAAAATGAACGGTATACGCGGACCTAGAAAATGTTTCGACAGGAATTTATCTAAGGTCAAATATCCTATTTCTCTATCTATGATTTTGAGAATACGTAAAATCGTGATAAAATCAGCATCTTTGACGAATTCCAGGGAGGTTCCTGAACCCACCCTCCCCCTTTTCTAGATCCGCGCACTTACTTTATGGGGTCCACATGAAGTCCCTGGTGCTGCGGCCGATTTAGTGGAGCAGACATTAGGTAGAATGGGATCCCAGCAGTACATCTTATAACAGATATCTTCTAATGTTGTTCCAATGCTCTAAAATTACATGAAAAGAAGAAAAAAAAAAAGGTTAATTGGACGAATGATGTAGAGATGGATATTCCTGTTGGGAAAAAAAGCAACTCAATTTTGGTATTTCTTACTTTCTGGCATAAGATTAAGAATTTTGACCATACTTGGCACACATGGTCACTTATATCAAGGATAGGAGATTCTTGAAAATTATTGAAAAATCTATAGGTCATGCGTCAAGGTCATTTGCCATTAATAGTGACGGCTCGCTCAAATGAATTAATGGACAGAACCGATTATGCGTTCAGAGAGGGACGTCAATTACCAATCCCCCCTTCCCCTAAAAAAAAAACCAAAAGAAAAAAAAAAAAAAAAAAAAACAGACACAAAACAAACAAGCAAATAGACAACCGAATTCAAATAAGTGTCTCCCAAAGTTTTTGAAAAGTAGGTCGAATCAAACGAGGAAACTTTCGGTAACTTAAGAATTGAAATTCTAAACTAACCAGACAGAAGTTTGTGCCGTAGATCTGTCGGCATTGTTGGGTCCTGTTATATATCTGTCCTGGTAGTTGACTCCTACCCAGAGCTTGGTACAGAAAGTTTGAATGGCCATTGTCCTTCACACACGACGCGTTCGGTTTTCTGTGAAATAATTTGAAATACTCATTATAGCTGATGATTATTTGATTCATTATAAAACAGATAGGCAGTTTCGACGAGTACTAATAATTTTAGATTGACCCCTATCCCCAGTGTATACGTTTGTACCCTTCGAATGCGACTGACAAACGAACTATGGGACAAACCGACAGAAATACAGATGCCCTCCCACGTCAAGTATAAAGGAAACAGTGTTCCTTATCTACCAGAGATTCAAGATTACAGTGGGATGTTTTTTTAATGGTGTTTTATATAAATACATACATAAGATTTTGCTTGATCGAATCAACGGAACATCTTGAGAAATAGAAACCATTTTTGGTGAGTGGTGATACGGCGCTCATGATGTATCCGTCATTGGGTGAACACTGGCGAGAACGGAACCATCCGTCATGATCACAACCCAAACTGAAAAAAAGAAGATGGATCCGTCATTAGGTGAACACTGACAAGAACGGAACCATCCGTCATGGTAACATCCCAAACTGAAAAACAAGATGTATCAGTCAATAGCACAAAGATTTATCACGCTTCCAGGCTGCTCTATTTACTATGGTTTATTAGATAGGTAATTCGCAGAAAATTTAGCAACCGGGAAGCGTAATTAAATCCCTGTGGTCAATAGGTGAACACTGGTGTGAACAGAATCATTCGTCACGATTACATCACAAACTGAAAAAAAAAGATGTCCATCATTGTGTGAGCACTTGCGGGAACAGATTCATTCCACATGAGCACATTCTAAACTACCCGTCTCTTATATGTACATTGAAAGTCAAAGAATTTTTTTTACTAAAATGCCACAACAAATACAGTTATTAAATATGATTAACTATTAGACATTTTCTTAAGGTCAAGAGAATATTACTAATTGACACATTACCATGTTATAAACCACTGAAGGAGCTGATAAGATAAGACGTAAAATCTGCCCTAAAAAGTGGAATTTTGAAAATGGATATTTTAAGAAAAATTGCTCGTTAAATTAATACATATACGGTATCCCATCAAAACTTAAAGATATTTTAGATCTATTATGCATAACATTGGTAATATTTGGGTCAAAACTTGTCCTTTTCCCATAGAAATCAATAGAAAACGGAAAAGTTTTTTTGAACATTGTTCCCCCCCCCGGAGATACAGAAAGCCACTTATACTGGAGGTGTATTTCCATGATACAAAAATTCTTGAGAAGTGGGGTTCTGTATCTCCGGGGGGAACACTACCCCAGAAACGAAAAACCAAAAAAGGAAGGGGGGGTGCATTTGTTAAAGGATCGATCTTTAAGATAATTAAATATGGAAAATTTGACTATTTTTCCTCCTTAATCCATCAAAATATATGTTCTAAATACGATCGAATGAAATGTACAACAATTAGAAACGAAATAAGCAGGAGCGATGTAGATTTCTCCGCTAATGTGTATTTCGCGCTAAAAAGCTTCTATTGTAGCCATTACATACAAAATAAGACCGTATTTTTAGTTCCGGATTTCATTCTTTACCGATTACAGGAGATAGAACTTTCGAAATGTATTTCTGATTTACAATGTAGATACATTTGATATCTTTTAGTTAATATTTATCCATTTTAGGCAAAATGTTCCTAAATTTCTACGTTTTTGTTCTATATTATCAGTTTTATTACCCAAATGCCCCCTACCTCTTTGGACCTTCATTAAAGAATCTTCGGAGTATTTAATCGAAAAGTAAAACATACAAAAAGTCTTCAAATACATTATGTTTCAATTATGATTATCTTTTGTCTGCATATGTACCGTCATGCAGAAGAAATACGGCATGAGATTTAGGGCTAAAAACGGCCCTTATCTTATCAGCTCCTTCCAAATAACCATATTTGATTTCTGCTATTTGACTTCTATAAAACTTTTTAAAATGACGATCGCTTGTAGCAAGCATGCAGGCTCTCTTTCTCCTCAACTTTTGTTTCCACATATTGTATCTATCTTTTATTGCTGAAGATATTTTGTATGACAATTATAAGTATAATTTTTATGACAGTTATGTATCTTACATTACCTATGCAATGGCTATTGAAGCACTTGCATCACGTGACCTATCCGGTCTAGAAAGCCCGGATTTGGAAGTAAAATCTACTCACGTGTGACTCATTTCGTGAACAAAAGTACCGATACAGCTGAATCCGCCTTGATCCTCCAAGATGGATGAAGATTTACCATTCTGTACGGAACATATTTCATCCGTGAAAGAGACTCCTTTAAAAGTATCATATAAAAAGAGCCTAATTTAGGTTGATTTTTACTTGGAAATGTTCGATTCTATTTTTTTTTATCAAATTCACTCAATAACTAGGATGGAACAATTCTAAATCAATTCTGATTTTATTGACAAATTCAATAGACATAGACTAGAATAAAGATAGTTTAAACTAGAATGGGACAATTTTCGCGTTGTTTGTACATTTGTATATCTGTAATTGATTTAGCGACCATGTCATTTTAAAACGAAGAATTGTTTTTAAACGCAATTATTTCAATACAGAATAAATCACGAATTGAAATGATTGTAAATTATGTGTTCTTACCTATAGGTGTTCCATGGGGATCCGTTAGGTCTAATCTAGTCAATAATAATCATAATCATTTCACAGAAAGAATGGTCAGTAATTGTGGTTTCATCTTCTTTTTTTTGTAGTTGCTTTTTTTCCTGACAGAAAATGTTACTACTGTATGGCCACACAAATGAAGCAAAACAAATATTTTTTTCTAAGAACTTGTACTGGTCGAGGACAAGTGTTCGCCCAGGACAAGTTACACACGGTAGCATATCACGTGACAGACAAATAATCTCTAGCCCGGAAATCCCTTCGATTAAACAAGGTAAATACTGTCTAAATCTACTTTATATGAATTCATTTTAGGTCTATAATACGAGTATCATAATCATTTATATGATGGTAATCTATTCTGGTAAAGAATAGAATGATATTCATAGAACACTTCAACAGAAAAATTTGTTTATTTACGTGCACCATATCATAACATGTAAACAATATAAAAAACATTCTGTTGAAGTGTTCTCTGAATACACCTCTATTCTTGACCAGAAAAGATTACCAGCATATAGATGATAGTGATGCTCATATGATAGGCCTAAAATAGTTTCCTATAAAGTAGATTTAGACTGTACTAACCATATTTAATAGAGGGGGATTCCCGGGCTAGAGATTATTTGCATATCACGTGATACGCTACTGTGGTTACCGCCTTCTGCATTTTAGAGGGACGTAGGGTTGAAATAATGACATGAAAATTTGTCAGAAGGCTTTTAGACATATATTTTCCTGATTATGGAAAAAATTATCCCATCCGGTCGCTAGATTTGTTAAAATAACAAGAAGAGGATTATTGACATGAATTCTGGGGTTGGGGAGAGGGTAGGTGTATTCAATTTATCAAAGTGGTCGTTTTCTTTGGGATTTTTATCATAAAAAGGCAGCATACTATCAAGTAAAGATTACTTTTATTACTTTGGAAGCACTGGAACAAAATATTTAAGTTTACAGAAATAGGAGCCAAATAGGCGGTAACTGGTCCTGCAGTCTTGCAAAAAGTGTCCAATTTCAGTTACACTTTCAGACATTATATAAACAAAATAATCCATTTTTTCAGAGAAAATGGTATACTAGTATAATCCAGTGTGATAAAGGTACACCATTGTCCATCCAAAGTTTCAATCACATACTTCATCAATTACAAATTTTATTAGCAAAAAAAAACCCCTGAAAAATAGGCGGCCACTTGTCCTCCACCAGTACGTAATCTTTTAAACGAAAAAATTGCTATTTGTAGAAAGAAATACCTTGTACTATAATAACAATAGCTCTTTATAAAGTAACCAAATATGCAAATTCTAACTGATGAAAGCATTGTAGTAGAATGCTATGCACATTGACAGGAACTAAACACATTTTTTGGCAATTTACAGGTTCATACATTACACTGTCCTTGCATATCACCGATTTAGACTGAAACGGACATGGTATGCACCTGCCAGATGTGGTGGCATATTTTAAAAAGGGGTAACCTGTTCCTAGTCCACCAAATTAAGCTATGGCATCTTGAAATTTCGAATGTGAATAACAGAAAACCATTTTATGAATTTCAATTTTTATTTTCTCGGACGATGTCATAACAGTGTCAGTACAGGTCTTTAACACTATATTTTATCCATCAAACATATGTACTGTTATAAGAATTGGTCAAGCAAAATGTATACTGATTTTTTTGCATAACGAGTTCTGTTTTCTGTTTGAACAATGTTATTTATGGCGACTTGATAAACAAAATAAGGAAAATCAAAGACAGACTGAATTTCCATCGAAAATGCGTTATAATTATCAATCGCCTTATTTAAAAACATAGGTAATCACAGATAACGAAGCTCACCTCGTGGCAGCAAAATTCAATTCAAACATATTTCTAAGTACAAGTATATTGCCTATTAAAGGCAAAATCATTCAAGCTGAAAAAGTAGGTAAAGGCCATTTTATGAAAGTTTGATCAAAGATACATCCAATATGCAAATTTTCATGTAACAATTATACTTTGCTCAATATTGGCTTTTAAAGGCAAAATCACTCAAGCGGAAAAAGTAGGTCAAGGTCATTTTATGAAAGTTTGATCAAAGATACATCCAATATGCAAATTTGGTAGATGTAGCATTTATACTTTCCTCAATATTGGCTTTAAAGGGCAAAATCACTCAATATGGACATTTAAAAGGAAAATCACTCATGTGGATAAAGTAGGTCAGATGCTGCATCCGATGCATTGGTCCATCTCGGCATCCCAAGATGAATCACTTGTGCAAGTTTGGTTACTGTAGCATCAGTACTTTGTCAGATCCTGAGCTATCCCAAACTTCTTAACCGGACGGGGACGGAGACGGGGGCGCGGACGCGCGGGGGTATAGCATAAGCTCACTCAACTTCGTCGAGGTGAGCTAAAAACCGTGGATATGATCCTGGTGTCACCAGAAGGACACTCTGTATGATACTTGACCCATCTAGACAGCCTCGTACCAGCTTATTCTTTAGAGTTGCACTCTGACTGACTGTGACAACGGGACTCCATGACGGACCCTTTCCAAACCTCTTTAGAGAAGACAGGTCCTCTCTTAAAGTTGGTCGGATTCCTAGGGTGATTGCATGCATGAGCTCACGCCAGTCAGTATAGCACGGACTGTTCTTCGTGCGTCCTGATGCTTTTGATATCCATTTACATGTTTATCTGTTGGATGCTTTGTGTTTCCTTTAGTGTCTCTTGTTGTGCTATTCCACAGTGTGCTTCCGCATGGTGTTTGAGTTTTTTAGTCCCCTACCGGCTCTCTTATTTCAGGTAATGAACTGATTTACATCTTCAAGAGGTACAGATTAAGTTCGAGTTTGGTTTTGAGTGACTCATTTTTCACAAAACTTAAGACATTTTCTAATGCATTAGTACATATATTGAACTGATTTTTGTATGGGTACTCATCTTTTGGTGTAAGTACAGGTCAAGTTGAATTCATGTTCAATTGAAGCTTTCTAGACAGAGTTACAGGACATATATTTATATATCGCTCGGCGATCACACTCTATTTTTTTTTTTTGTGTGTGGGTGCTGCAACCAAGTCATGTGGGGGATCCCCTCCTTTCATTAACCTAAATAATACGCATCATGTACCTGAGGTTCTCAGGTAATTGAAAGTTACGTTATTACTATGACCTTGTAAATGCTACGGCGTAGTCATATCTGAAGGTGAGAGAGTTTTGGCGGAAGGATTCCCTGAGAGTGGCTGCGAAATGGTCCAATGCTATATGGTTATCAACACCTCCATTGATTTCATGGTCATATGTAAACCGCGAACAATTTCTTGTCTAAAATATAGAGAGAAACATTTTTTCTTAAATTGCATCATTTTTTCATAATTCCATTGATACTATAAAATCTCTTTGGGAAACCAAATGCACAATTGATTTGTTGTAGGAGGGAAGAACTTGTACTCCTTAAAACATATTGTCTCTGAAATATTTAAATTATTTGAACTATGTGTGCTTTTGGACAGCTTTGCGTATGTATCATGATCATACTTTCTCGAAGATAAAGAACTTGAATTTTGTAATTACATTTGTACTTTACTTTACTTAGGGATCATGTATATATGATATTTATTTCCCTGAAAGATTTCTTTCAAAATAATTCTTATACTTACTTTGCATATTATTACACCACTGAGTGTTACAGATATATTTAAAGACGAGTCACTGACACCATGGTGGAAGAGTAAATTTCCCTGAAACGGAAAATAAAAACACCTAGAATCCATTACAGTGCTGCGATTCTATCGTCAATCAGCCCTGTCGTTTCTAATTGTTTAGAGGGCCATACAGGACTGCGGTAGTTAAGTCACTTTACCTAGTCAGGAACTCTGTGTTTTCTTGTCTTCTTCGTGATGTTATCTTACATTTGGAATGCTTTTCGTTCATTCAACCACAGTGTATCTTGGGAGACCTTGTAGTTTCAGGATTAGTATGGAATTTGTGGACACATAATCCTGAAACCACACCATTTTCATGTAGCTGTTAGGTTCATATTGGTCTAGCTTCCCCTTTAATGATGTTTTTTCATCCCTCATGTTTCAACACGTCATTGCTTGTATTTTTGTCGTTGTTGCTGTTTAGGTCCTCTTGGTGTGGTATCCTCTTTTGTATTCTAATGCAATGTCGCTATAACGTCGATTTCATTGGTTGTTTGCTCTTTAGTTACGACAGTAAAACGAGAACACACTAGGCTTTGACGTTGCTAACGTCACGTTTCGCCTTATATTCACAAAAATATAGAATTGCATTAGAATGGGAATAACTAGATACTGACGTTATGTTTGCGGACGGTAATTGCTGATTTTATTAACATTCGTTTTTTGCTCCGCTAACGCGTCGCCAGAAAAACTCAGTTTGCCATCGTAAAATCAGCATTTACCGTCCGCAAACATAACGTCAGATTCTAGTTATTTCCTAAGTCCTCTGCTATTTTTGTGGTTGTTTTGGTGATCATTGTTTACTACAATCTTATGCCTGTATGTTCCACATGTGTTCGCTACAACGTCATTGAATTTACCTTTTAAGCCCTTAGTTGGCACAAAATGCCCCTTAAGTCCTTACAATGTGCATTCTTTGACTGTATTAGATGCATCAGGCATTTTGATTTCTTGTAAGTATTGTCGTAGAATAATCAGAATGGAATGTAATTAGTAGACATATATATAGGATCTCAAATAAATTTTCATTTCATACGATGTTTTATGAAACGAGTTGTGTGTTTTATATCCCCGAGCCTTAGCGAGGGGATATACAACGCACATGCAACGAGTTTCATAATACATCGTATGAAATGAAAATTCATTTGAGATTCTTTTTATCACATGATTCTGCCAAAAAAATGTTTATTTCAAACGTGAAATCAACGATTCTGAGAACTAGAGGCGAACCACGCCATGACCTACAAGTCATCTGCTACGCTATGAGAAGTAGTTCCTCATCGTCAAGATGTTCTGTGCGTAAAGAGAAAAATATTTCAACTTTGATTTGTACTTAAATGCAATAATTATTTCAACAACAACAATTTTGATCATTGATATTGAATTTACGTCTGAATTTATCACATGACTGATATTTGAAAGGTCACACTTGTAACAGTGTAGGTGATGAGACTCCAAACTTGACCAATCGCATTCAAGCAGAGCGATATGTAACGTGTTATCATAACATTTGATTATGAAATGGCTTTATGAAACTTCATAATGGATGTATCATGTTAAATTAAGTTATGAAATTGGAACGTCAAGTGCCATAGGGTTTTCCATCGATCCGTGAAAAACATACTGTGATAAACATGAGACTCATTACTCGTGAGAAACCTTTTTCAACTTTGCTGCTAAGTCCCTCATTAAATATTTCTTATAGAAAAAGGAGAAAAAAATAAATAAAATTTAAAAGTTTATATAACCAACTTACAGAGTGGACGACGACGCTTATGTATTTCAGAATCTCTAGTTCGACATTTGAGTTCCCAAGCAATTTCTGGAAGGAAGACATGAATGATAAATCCGTCCATACAAGGACTTCCACCTCCGCTCTCACCAAGCTTGGTGTCTGCAATACTTTAATTCCTCCATCAGACAGAAAGAAGAAATTGGAACGTCCAGTGCCATCTAAACTTCCAGGATGGAACTGACCGAAATTATGTCCAGGTTGTGCACTCGAGCCACCTGTCATTGAACCTGGATCGAAAGAGTTGTATCGGAATCCGCTACCACTGCGCTTTGCAAGGGTGTCTAAAATCAAGAGGCAAAAGTACAATGGTGAATGTAATCATTTGTCCGACTTTCATTATGCATAATTAAAAAGCAGAAAGAACTCGGTAGGAAGACATAAAAGAAGTTCAAAGAGTCAAGAGTTGTTTGATCAGTTTCTATGAGCATGTGAATGTGAGAAGATTTGCGATCATCACATCTTCATCAAACCTTTATTTGTGTAGAATACGACAAAAATACGTAAAGAGGTACAATGCATTGTGTTTTATAATTAGAAAAAAAGGCTATATCTACAACTTACCGCCATGTAAATTTCCTTTGACACGTGGTCGTTTGTATATCACGTGATCAGTCGTGTGAGCACCTTTAACTATTACTGGTTCCATAACAAGGTCCTCAGCGATCTGATGTACGACACCGTGCTAAAAATAAAAGATACTGCATTTAATGATTCTTTTGCAATTTGATTATTTCTGAGTATGGGTATTGTCGTTTCAATAATATATACATATATATCCTAAAATATTATTGATTCGAAAATGTAGAGTTTCAGTGAAATGTGTAATAAGAACAACCAAACAGTTGAATTACATTATGCTTGGTACTTGATCAATCTACAGTATTGCATCAGCATATGTGCCAGCATTGTACACTGACCAACCGTATTGAGGTAAAACCATGAAAAGTTCTGTAAAACTTTTACAAGAGAAGTAGATAAGACCCTGTTTTCTTGTCAAATCTTAATCATTGTAGGACTTTACAGGAGACTGATCATAAGCCCGACGTCGAATTTGAATGCACTAGTAACCTAGATTCATTGTGCATTTTTGTCTTGTTTGTTGTGTCTCCTTGTAGAGAGACGGCTTCTTGGTTTCTTATTAATTGTGTATTCAGATAAGTTGGAGAGTTTTGAGCACGTAATCGGGAGAGCCACATCATATCATATTCAGTGAATGACCGTTTAAATCTGTGAGTGAAAAATCAAACATAAAGTCAAAATCCAAAATGAAGCAAACAAAACCTTGGGAATTTCAAAACTTAAGTAAAAGAAAAATATTCCAACAAAAACAAAAGTGAACCCCATATGAAGATGAGATAATGTGCCCGGGGAGTGCAAGAATTCCCTGCTCAATAGCAAAACCCATGAATTGTGCCGTGCAGAAAGTCAACTCAAGAAACACATCTCCCTCATTTTCACGTATTGCCATTTATGTTTCACGTTTCGATAGTGTTTTACTTGTTTGTCCTCATGTGTACAGCCGTTCCCGGCTGTTTGTTGGTGTGAGTGATATGAGTGGTGTTAATTGTGTTGTGGCAAACTAGTGAATATTCCTCGCTATTCTCATTGGAAAGGGCAGACGTCTAGTTGGAGATATTTTTTAACTCAACAAAGCTGAATGCTAAGATTTGATTAAACTTTGTAGAACGATTGATTGCAGAGAAGTCGAAAATGTTTCACATAAGATCTTATCTGAAAGATAAGGTCCAAGACACAAACTTGGTATTACACAGTTAGTACTTTCTTTCTGTCTTATACATTAAAACCATGAATGTTTCTGCCAATAAGATTAATTGGATGCCACGTTCGTTTTCGTTTCCCGGAGTATTTAGGGCTTGTCACTTACCCTGACAAGTACAATGTATTGGATTTCGTCACTTTTCCTCATACATAAACATCAAAGAAGCACCTAACCGTTATTCAGTCTCAAAGTCGATAGTCGAAAGTGTTCAAAGTAAGTACAATGTATTGGTTTTTTCCATCAATTGAAATGAGTAGATTTAGTCTTGAATGAAGAAAACTTGCGACGAGAGTTGATTGCCGCTGCCGACAACATCTACACTACATCTGATATATATTTCACTCCCATATCGGGAGTTCGCTTCTTTTCATATGGTGGAGGTTTCGTTTGTTTGCTTTGGTTCCTGTTTTATCCTGATTTTGTAGGCCTCGGTTTCTGATTTTCTGAATTATCGATTTTGTGCTGTATACAGGGATATGGTCATTATCCATATTTGTCATATGTATGTACCTGCATGTCTGGTCCATGCTGCAAATTTATCTGTTTTAAAATGGTGTTATTAGATTTGACGACGTTTAACATTTAAACATACCAATGAGGAGATAAGTAAATTCAAATCGGATCATTAGCTTGAGAAAATCTTATTGGACAGATCGGGTCGAAAACACTAGCATGATGAAGGATGTTGAATACCTGCTTATGAAATTGTGTACAGCTGCGAAGTAGTAAATCGTTTTTAGTAAAGAACCCCGAGTAGGGGTTCAAGCATTTTTATGTGGTGTTTAACGAGGAACTGAAATTGTGTTAACCATTCAAATCCACTGGCAACAATTCCCTTTGACGGATAAGATAAAACAGCAACTTGTTGCTGTCTGTGGTCTTTGCGAAGGGGTTCAATTGGATACCTTTATTTCTCATACAAAGCTATATTTTGGCAGGGGGTCTTTAAGGTTTGATTACTTTGAAGAAGAATATGTGTGTCGGTCAGTTTAATCTGATTTTGGTAAAGAGCCACAAGAGCTTTGTTTCTACTAAGGTAACGAGCAATTCTGTGCGATGTTTGGCGAAAAGCTGTTTAAAGTTTATTCCGATCTATTGTAGGTAATCTTATTTGACTGACCAGGTCTAAAACACGGAGTATCTGCTTCCAGGGAGGCATTTTTTAAAATAACTTTTACAGCAAATCATTTATGGATCTGTGATGTAGTCTTAAAAAGGAAAGATGAACTCCTCTCCATACAATAAATCATGCATGGTACTTTTGTTTGTCACGAGCTGGAGCACTTCAATATGTTTTCTTTTGAAATAAATGAGATGAAGAAGATTGAGCACAAAATTGAGCATCGACGGACCCTAGCACGCTAGAGGTGGGACCAGGTGCCCGGGAGGAGTAAGCATTCCCTATTGGCTAGCCGCAACCGCAGTCGATGTTCATGCATGAAAATGAAAACAATGGAAGAAATACTTCAATCGACTTTCAATTTGTTTGATTAAATGTCAAATTCCTTTTACGGCGTCGACTTAAAGAGGTAAACCGAGGTAGACAATAAGTTTTTTTCATAAAATACCATTGTAAGTTCTCGTTACAATGATGACTTCTTTCAGACAAGAGCAACTGATAAATGAGAAATATCGCCTACTAGACAACGTTGCAGAGACACACAAACTGTAAACAAATAACAGACACACAAACTGAGAACAAATTACAGACACACAAACTGTAAACAAATTACAGTCACACAACATGTGAACAAATTACAGACACACAACCTGTGAACAAATTACAGACACACAACCTGTGAACAAATTACAGACACAACCTGTAAACAAATAAGGACACACAACCTGTAAACAAATAAGGACACACAACCTATAACAAAAGAAGCAAGGAGATCTCCAACAAGACCCCGTTGCAGCATCAACAGCAGAACACCAAAACACCCGATGCAAAAACACAAAAGACGAGTACAGCACGAGACGGAAAAGAGACAGACGATATGTAAACATCAAACACAAAAGACTACACATAAACCGACGAGACCAATGGGCAACCGGTGCCGACTTTGGACGGCCATTTGTCACGCAAGTAGCAAATGGTGTAGTTATCCTGGATTACGTGCGCACAACGCTCTCACTTCTCCAATTACCAAGAGGTCTCGAAGAACGAGAAATTGTGGAGTAAAACAACCTCCTCACTGTAAGATGACATCACGCGAAACGTAGAGGCCCCAGAAACACAGATGAATATGTAAATGGATATAAAAAGAGGGCATGCGTAAGACAGTCCGTGCTCTGCCGGCTGTAGCGAGCTCATGTATGTAATCACCCGAGGAGTCCGACTGACATTCAGAGAGGACAGGTGGTCGGAGCCCTGTCTTCTCTATAAAGAGGTTTGGACAGGGCCCGTCATGGAGTCCCGTCGTCACAGTCAGTCAGAGTGCAAGTCACAAGGATGCGCTTGTACAAGACTGTAGATTGGTCAAGTACCAAGCCTAGTGTCCGTCTGGTGACATTAGGATCACATCCACGGTATAAAAGGCGTTTGATGATTCTGACGCATTTTCGATGGTTATGCTGCCTACCTTTGATCCTTCTTATTTTGTTTATTATATCACCATAAAAGACAGGTTGTGTAATACCCAAAGTAATGTACTCTGTTGCGTGTATAGATCCGAATTTTAAAAGAAGTTGACTGTAATTTTTGTAAAATTTCCAGAAAGTCTTAACTAGTTTATGAAAGCGGAAACCTTGACCTAAAAGTTTTTGGTAATTTGTAAATTTCTACTGTGAAAATCCAAAATATCAGTACATGCTCTAGCGTACCGGATGAGCTGTGATATGTAAATGCCGTATGACGGTAATCTTGGAACATCACCGTCAAGCCAGGGGAAATTTACTATGTTGAATCCATACAGGCACATGCAAAACAACCACATGAGAAAGACTTGCCTATGGATGATATCAGGATGAATTCATTTCCGCTCACCTGGACCCAATGTCCGAAGTTACTGACATTACAATTATTCCATTGTCCATCCGTGTATTTTTTATGTTCTATATAATCAACTTTTACGTTTCGTTTCAGGATGAATTTTGATCACAAGAGAAAATTTAACTTACAGCTATACTGTTGGTTCCATTGTGATGTATCGCAAACACTCCCCGAAATCCATTGCCCTCATAGAATTCAACACCATGCTGAAAAACATTGATGTTAATGTTTTAACAAACATAATGTTTGAGTTCATTTTATCATTTGTTGTGGAAATATTTTCTAATAATTTTTTTAATTGCAGATTCCACAAGAATTTATTATGTTTGGAAGGCTTGAAGATCGATGGAATTGAATTTTTCATCGACTTTATTTTTGGTAATTTTTTTTGTTCTAGGTCCTCATAACGGGGCAAATGAGCGAAACTCCCTTTCTGTTTAAATAATACGAAGAGAGAAATTTAAATAAGTTTTAAGCTTCCTTTATGTTCCTACATACTTAGATACTATAACTTGTATCATATATGTAACATGATTCATGTGATATTTGAATATACATGTAGTTAAAATGTGCTTATAGCACGGCAACGCGTAGAAGGCGTCATGTACCTACAATACATTCCGTACTTGCACTTGACTCCGGAAATTGTTCATTAGATTACTAGTAATATAAGTTGTCCTTCGTGTTTCTAAGAAGCTGTGTTATTTTCTCCGTCTGTTTGTCCTTCGTGTTTCTAAGAGGCTATGTTACTTTCTTCGTGTTTCTAAGAGGCTATGTTATTGTCTCCGTATGTTTGTCCTTCGTGTTTCTAAGAGGCTGTATTATTGTCTCCGTGTTTCTAAGAAGCTGTGTTCTTGTCTCCGTCTGTTTGTCCTTCGTGTTTCTAAGAGGCTGTATTATTGTCTCCGTGTTTCTAAGAAGCTGTGTTCTTGTCTCCGTCTGTTTGTCCTGTTCTCTGTTCTCACAAGACAGTTCTATTATACATTTTTTCAAGAATTTGTAAGCCTCTTGTTTGTGATTTTGATATCTTATTTCGGGGTTTGTGTTTAGACTTTCGTTCACGGATTTGTAAATGATGTTTGACGAAACCGAATGTATCTAGACACTTCCGATTCAAATCCAAAATTAACACATCCAAGGACTTACCTTGTCCAGGTTTATCATTTTTGTCAATGCCCCATCGTCATCTATAACAGCCATGGGGATACCGTATTCTCCATAAGTGGTTTTTGTTTGAATCCTCCTCAACCTTAGGGAATGTCGCTTTCCAAATGCACTAAACGAGAGATGTGCTGTGTCGGTATTGTCTCCCTTGATTCTTCTTGAAGGATGTAGAATTCGAACAGATGTGACGTCGTATTCTTTTACATCTATTGAAAGAATATTCTTCTCTTGTTTATAGAATTTCAGTCAATTTTGTTCATTGTTGTACTATACAATGGTGATGATATATCAATTATTATTGGTATCATCATGGTATTTTTGTGTATTTTGTATATAATGTCAATTTCGAAAAAGAAGAAGTTTTGTACTTTTTGGTAACGTATATTTAAGATTTACCTGTGGGTAGTTGCTCGTGCACATGACCAAAAGTCAAGCTGATATACTGAAAAAATAGATGAACATAATTTTCATTGTATTGCGACAGGATCTTCATTTAAATGTAAGCATGCCGACGTCCTAGACTGAGGGGAAGTGACTATCTTATAATCTTTTATATTTGACCTATGTTATGTTTACGCTACATGAAAAAAATAATTGAAAAGTATACTAAGTTTAATCGAAATTGAAAGGTGTATTTGTTTTGTAAACAAAGAGCGAATACAATTGACCAATAATAAATTAGGTAATCGTAGAATTAAAAAAAAAAACTTTTTAAAAACAAAAAACATCATTATTAATTGATCATCGAAACCATTAGAATTTCATCTCTTGTCTTATTTTCTGCATAATTACAGAGACAAGATAAAGCTGTGAAATATAATTACTTGTTTTCATCCACATAGTAAAAAGATTTGTAATACAAATGTCCAATTGATATTATGAAGAATCAAGAAAAGAACTAGACATTGTATATCACAGAAAACTGCGAAGCACGTCTTTACCAGATTGCTTCAAATATTGGACACTACGCAAAACAATCGAGACAACGAGATAAAAATACGTATACACCAGGAGGACTAACAAGAAATAAACCCAAGCACAGACAACATTCATGGAACATTGATGGCATTTTTTGTGCTTAATCTGAGAAATTGATGTAGCTATGAGCTTTGAGGGATTGATATTACAATTTTGTGGTGCATTATGATTATGAACACTTATTTTCTTTTCCAATGTGGAGCAGTTAAACTCATTCCCCGTAATTTGATGTTTAAAGTGTAATAATGACTTCTTACAAGCTCTATCGCATGAGAAAAGCTTTGTTTTGGTCCTTTATCAATTTGACATCACACATTTTATTTTGCTATTTCGGAAACTTGTTATTTCATCCAAAAATATCGTCGAAACTAAAGGAGTTAAATTCTTAGCACCATCCCTCCAATGCTATTTTGAACATACAATATATCAAATAGACTATGGACCCTACAGGACATTTTGAGCCGCTCACTCTTTGCAAAGTAAATATACGAATTTAAATTCAAAAATAAAACCAGAGGGCGCTACTGATTTGGCTGTGTCTGAAAATCACTTCGGTATTTAATTACCACTGATGAGGATTTACTATCCGAAACACGTGTCTGGTGCATTCAAATTGGTTCGAAAATTTCTTCAATAAGGTGGAGAGTTGGAACACTTCTATTGTCATTGGTTTGCTTTTCGATGGGAGATGTAGAAGTTCCTTGAACTATTATATTCTGCTTTGTTGGTTTTCCTGAAATGAATTTTTCTTCATTTGTTTTCTTAAAAGCGCATTTCCCTATATTCATACGTATGTATTTACTTGCCAGGAGTTTCAATCCTGTTTTACATTTTACTTTCCATGTGTGAAAGATTCCCCATATAAATTTGTGTCAATAACACTTCCTTATCTCACTCTTAAAGCACTTACCCATGTAATTGATAGATAGATTAGTGAAAAGTCCGTAAATTTCATTTTCACAAATCTTTGAACTTTCCAAACTCTCGTTGTTTGTACTCTAACATAAGGAAAACTGCACAACTTGCACCGATAACGAATAGGAAGTCATACTCGTTTCCATACCACACTCCAAATATAGCAAGAGATAAGACTCTATACATTCGACCGAGGTGACCTTAAATCCCCCTGCAATAGCTACTGTCACGAAAACATGAAAATAGGGTTACTCCAACTATGGTTTCTACTGGATGAGAGTGTGTTTGTACTCGTTCAGTTGTAATGTCAACTCGATCAATCAGAAAACAAAAGTTTGAACATTTTGCTAGTTGGAAGAGGATTTCCATGTCCATCATACTTTTGCTATCAATTTCGTCCTTGTCAATCAGTCCTATACATTCACAACTGTTGACGAGAAAGTTCATCATCACTGCATAAAAAATCCAGCTAAGGTATTGAATATGAATATTTTCTACCGATCTGAGGTGACGTATTTAGCATGCAAGCAAGAGATGATCACTCCTCCAGGGCATCTTATCTCACTCTCAATATGGAAGTCGACCTCTTCTCATACGGTAGACTGTTTCGTATTGTTTGGTGTATTTCGAAAATTGCCTGACTTCTATGCTCCTCGGTTCGTGAATTTCGGCAAAGTGATTTTGTTTATAACCGAAGTAAGATTTTATCCATACATAACATTATCTACAGTGGATATCGAGACCTTCAGATCTTCGGTCAAGTATGAGGGCTCTATGTGTGAACGCAATTTTCTTCCGCATAATATTTCTTCCTCCTGGAAGGTTTATTATTATGATAAAATTTCCCAGGATTTTTTGTTATAGAATAATTTTTCCTTGTCCATAAAACTTTTTCCACTGTCCTTTTAGTACGTGAAAAAGAGTAAAACATCAACAATTTTCGTCTATGTAGATGGAAATGTATTATGTAAACTGTCGATGTTTTACTCTTTTTTCACTTACCCAAAGGAATAATTTTCTTTAAAATAGAAGGGAGGAAATCTCCAACAAGACCCCGTTGCATCATCAACAGCAAAACACCAAAACACCCGATGCAAAAACACAATAGACGAGTACAGCACGAGACGGAAAAGAGACGCACGACATGTAAACATCAAACACAAAAGACTACACATAAACCGACGAGACCAATGGGCAACCGGTGCCGACTTTGGACGGCCATTTGTCACGCAAGTAGCAAATGGTGTGGTTATTCTGGATTACGTGCGCACAACCCTCTCACTTCTCCAATTACCCAGAGGTCTCGAAGAACGTAAAATTGTGGTGTAAAACAACCTCCTCACTGTAAGATGACATCACACAAACAAGACCGCGAAACATAGAGGCTCCAGAAACACAGATGAATATGTTAATGTATATAAAAAGAGGGCATGCGTAATACAGTCCGTGCTCTGCCGGCTGTAGCGAGCTCATGTATGTAATCACCCGAGGAGTCCGACTGACATTCAGAGAGGACAAGTGGTCGGAGCCCTGTCTTCTCTAAAGAGGTTTGGACAGGGCCCATCATGGAGTCCCGTCGTCACAGTCAGTCAGAGTGCAAGTCTCAAGGATGCGCTTGTACAAGACTGTAGATTGGTCAAGTACCAAGCCTAGTGTCCGTCTGGTGACATTAGGATCATATCTACGGTATAAAAGGCGTTTGATGATTCTGACGCATTTTCGATGGTTATGCTGCCTACCTTTGATCCTTATTATTTTGTTTATCATATCACCATAAAAGACAGGTTGTGTAATACCCAAAGTAATATACTCTGTTGCGTGTATAGATCCGACTTTTAAAAGAAGTTGACTGTAATTTTTGTAAAATTTCCAGAAAGTCTTAACTAGTTTATGAAAGCGGAAACCTTGACCTAAAAGTTTTTTGGTAATTTGTAAATTTCTACTGTGAAAATCCAAAATATCAGTGCATGCTCTAGCGTACCGGATGAGCTGTGATATGTAAATGTCGCATGACGGTAATCTTGGAACATCACCGTCAAGCCAGAGGAAATTTACTATGTTGAGTCCAAAATCATCCCTTTTGTCATATACACTTGTATGAATCTTTCCGTTTACAATTTTGATATTTAGGTCCAAAAACGGTGTTTCTGTATTTGAAAGGTTTGCCTTGTTAAGTGTTAATTCTTGTGGATAAATTTCGTTCTTATATAATTCAAAAGCAGGATTGTCAAAGGTTAGAATATCATCCAGATACCTAGAAGTATTATTGAAACATTTCAGATCATCAAATTTTCTTTGCTTTTGAAGATTTTGAAGAAACATTAAATGTGAGTATCATGTACAATATTTTTGCCATCTATGTTTCAAACCATGTTACTATGTTTAAAAGTCCTTGTTCAAACACACAAATTGCTCTGATTTAGGGATATATTATCATGATTCAAACATTTCAGTGATTACAGTAATATCATTAGCTTACAGGAATAAATATTACATTACAAAAATTCTGTGGCATGGTTCATATGTTATTGAACATATTAATACATTTACCTTTTCAATTTTATTATAATGATATTATTTATACTTTTTTTATAATTTTTTTCTGCAAGTACATCACTCAGCTATCGGAAGAAATATGTATCATCCAAATAATGTACGTAGGGATAACATTTTCAAGCTGTACAGTAGTAATTCACTGTACAGTACATGACTTTTGAAATTTATTATTTCTAATTCTGAATACTATTTTTAAATAAGTACATTATAATATTTTTCCACTGACAATTATTATGCGCATATATGAAATCCTTATTGGAATTTTTATTCTACAAGATTTTTCCATGGTACTAGTATCAGAACTTTTATTATGAAAATCAAAAAAAATCCAGAGGGGATTTTTGTTATATAATATATTTTCCATAGGAAATAGCTTATACATTGTGTTTGATGTTTCTGTGTTGTGCGTTGGTGCTTCTTTCCCTTTTGTGTCTCTTTCTGTGGGTGTCTGTTCTGTGTTTTTTGCATTGAGTGTTTTGGGGTTTTGCTGTGGGTGCTGAAACCTGGTGTTGTTGGAGATCCCCTCCTTTGTATTAAGAAAGATTTTGTTCTGATAAAAAGACATTTCTTTAGATTAGATTTGTTCATTCGGAGTACGTTCACAATCGACTGAACATGTTTCTAATGAGCATGTAGTTCTATGGTCGATACGAGGACCGTGTTATACTGCATATTATAAGATAACTTGATTCTTTTTTCCCTATCAAGACAACAGACGTGAGCCGGGCTCTATTCTCCAATATAGGCCCTATAGCGATAAGCCACGCCTACCCATTTTCTGAAAGCAGATAAACCGGCAGGAACTGGTTTTACCAAGAATCGATTTTGTCGTCTGTGTTTCATTGATCTAAGTTTGGTCATTATTAGAATAGAAATAAAAAATGACAAGCCGGGCTCTATTGTCTCATAATGCCCGAGCGTTCTCAGCCAATCACATTTATTACCGAGCCGCGTCAGCTGACGCGGCTCGGTAATAAATGTGATTGGCTGAGAACGCTCGGACATTATGAGACAATAGAGCCCGGCTTGTCATTTTTTTATTTCTTAAATCATATCAAAAGAAATGTTCTAACGTAATAATTTAGTGCGCCATATGCACATTTATAAAGAACAAACAATTGAAGTGCTAAAACTCGTTACCTTCTTGGATATAATTTCAAACCAAATTAAATGCATCAGACTTAGGGAATTATAATAATATTCTTTTGGTTGATCGAGGTATCAACACCAAAAATAGAGGGAAAACTGCGCAAGTTTTCCCTCAATTTTTGGTGTTG
The DNA here is from genome assembly GCA_028142955.1 of Pinctada fucata. NCBI lineage: Eukaryota > Metazoa > Mollusca > Bivalvia > Pterioida > Pteriidae > Pinctada > Pinctada fucata. Next base: position 3,972,323 of record AP027105.1, read on the forward strand.
CTTCCTCGATTAACCAAAACAATATTACATTGATTACTTATCATTTGTGCTCACTTCCGTTTTGTGTTGTATTTGTATCAACAAAATTTCTCAGCCAATCAGAATAGCCGTTTCTTAATAATAACAATGGAAATTAAATGATACGTGTTTCGGCTAGTAAATCCTCATGAGACGTACTTTAAGTCAAAGTGATTTTCAGATACAGCCAAAATGTATCTTAGTAGTGCCCTCTAGTTTTTTTAATTCAAAATTGTACATGTACTTTGCAAAGAGTGCGTGGCTCTAAATTTTGTGTTGGGTCAATTTAGTAGCATAGTTAAAAATCTAGGACCAAAATTATTGAAAATAGCATTTGAGGGATGGTGCTAGGATCTAAACCTCCTTTAATTTCGACGATATTTTTTATGAAATGACAAGTTTTCGAAATAGCAAGTTAAGTTTTGATGTGAAATTGATAAAGGGCCAAACAAAGCTTCTTTCTGACGACAGAGCTGGAAAGAAAGTAACACTTGTTACATTCAATCACGGGGAGCATGTTTTATTACTCCATACTGCAATAGAAATGTATGTAGACAATATTGAAGTGTTCAAACCCGTTACTTTCTTAAAAAAGATTTCAAACCGATTTTAATGCACCGGGCACGTGTTTCGGATAGTAAATCCTCATCAGTGGTACTCTAAGCCAAAGTGATCTTCAGACACAGCCAAATATATTATAGTAGGTTCCTCTAGTTTTGAATTATCATCAGTGATGCTCAAGACTAATAGAATCTATCACGACGTTGAGACTGAGACAGGGGAATCTCATCCGAGTGTAAAAGATTTGCAATCCACGACGAGGCTTGCCGAGTCGAGGATGTAGCAAATCTTTTGCACGAGGATGAGATTCCCCTGTCTCAGTCGTAACATCGTGATTGATTATTTTTCTCACTCACCTTATTTAATCATCACTGTAATGTTTTTAAAGCTAGAATCGATACCAAAACTTACACAAATCTAACGATGGCGTGACGTTACTTTCTATGACGTCATAATAGGAGTCACGTGGAGTGTGAGACAAGGAAATCTCAAACTGCTACGTCTACGTTTTTTTCTTTTGTCTCACGACGTAAGTGAGTGAGAAAGAAAGAGATAAAATCCAAAAACTGAGTAGTGAATATATGGAGAGCGATAGGTTCCAATATACAGTTTTAGTTTCGTATTCGAAGAAATGGCCAGGGACGATTTTTTTATTTCTAAGTGTTGAGACTTGAATTTTTTGTAGTAGGCACAGTTAATGAAAAAACTTGGAATTTTGGGCTTTATATGAGTTTGGAAGGATGTGAAAAAGAGAACTGGACATCAATTTTAGCCATTGGTCCATATAGTAAACAGCGATAGGAGACAAAGGCGAAGCGAGTACCGCGCGTCCTGGGCTCCTGATGCCGGTAGTGCCGGAGGGGTGTTTCGCACTCTTTCGGATATATCTGAAAATCCAGATGTTGAAAATTCAAATAATTTTTCATGATAAAAGCTACTGATGTTCTCTTTCAATTCAGTATTAAATGATGTAGATAATGTTTTGAGAACAATGCTGTATTGACCTCACTACTTGGGCTACTGCATCCATTGAACGCAAGCGCTCGACTGCCATTTTCACATTGTTCGATACTTATTAACGATTAAACGGTAAATCTGGATGCAATGATTTTCACATGTTTTGTAGGTCTAGATGTATTGATTGTACTAAGGTCTGGTTGATAAAGTTATGTAGACTACTTTAAAAGTCTAATGACTTCAACTTTAGCATGACGCGCATACATTTTGCGCTTTCGGAACAGTGCGCGAAAACTGTATATTGGAACCATATCCTAGTCATGACGTAAAATGTATGCCAGGAAGTCAGATAAGGACAGGGCTATGCTATAAGGTGGATGCTCCTTAGTTTCACAATAGCTTATCGAATTTAGTATCAGAAACCTTTACAAATTATTTCAAGTCAGTGCAGAAGCACATTTGAAGTAGACAAGGGATATTCCTGGGGACTCTAGTGGTTGAAATTATCATATATGGGTATGATGCAATAGAGTGCACAGAAAGGGAACACTTTCGGTAGTTGAATGTACATCCCAATTCACGAAGTTTTGAAATTATTCTTGCTGTCTACCCAGGGGATATACATAATACTGTTATCTGGACGTGATAAATGAGGCCCACATCTATAAGAAAGTCCGCCATTTTCGTCTTGCTCTGTGACCAGTGTAAGTGTACTCAAGGATAATAGAGGAGCACTCAAAGATATTCTGGAGGATGCCATCTGCGATGTAGTCACATACCAAGTTTGAAAATAACTGAATGAAAGAAATAGTGTATTTTAGACCAAGTATATTCCCTTATTTCTACTTGAACTACCATGTATCTCATTTATTGCCTTGAAAGGTTTGCGATAACCTTTCGATACACGTATATAGTTATCAAAATTATGAATGATATAAAAGTCTATCAACCATCGGCATCTCCGTATTAAAGCCATGGTACACTGGCCATTCGTGACGAGAACCCATTACCACCAGTGCCAAGATCTTAGAGAAGACTTGTCCTGTTTGAAAGTTGATCTCGGATGACATATATTTTACCGATTTTGTTGTGTATCATAGGGCTTAGCCTCTCACTGTCTTGTTTGTGTAGTCACCTTTCAGTGAATGTTTTTGTATATACAATAAACGTCTTTAAAGTATCCGGATAAGTGAGAGGGTTGATGAGAGCACGTTATCCAGATACTGTATCCTCATAATTTGCTATCAATATAGCAGATGACCACCCAAATCAGAAACCAGATTTACATTGGTCTGGTTCCTTTTACGCGTATGTAATGCCATTCATGTTTCAAGGGTGCTTATCTTTCGTTTCTTTGTTTGTCCAAGTAATGTGAGTTTGTCGTTGTCTCAGATTCACTTTTTTGTGTGGTTGTTAATATCCATTTTTGCACTTTTGTTCTTGCGTGTTTCGCTGTTGTCATTCCAATATGGTCTCTCTCTCTCTCTCTCTCTCTCTCTCTCTCTCTCTCTCTCTCTCTCTCTCTCTCTCTCTCTCTCTTAGGTGTTCTCCTTATTCGTATACCAGCAAATGTTCATTAGTCTTTTATCTGGTTTCTGGAAGATAAAGATCGATCAGATCCCCAGAATGACTACGTTGCAATTGTCACAAGATAACTGGAACAAACAGACGGAGACAAAGAGAAGAAAGGAGGTGATCTCCAACAACACTCAGTTGCAGAACCCACAGCAAAACTCCAAAACACCCAATGCAAAAACACAGAGCAGACACTCACAGAAAGAGGCGTAAAGGGATAAGGAACACCGACTCACACCATAGAAACATGAAACACAAAGACCACACATAAACCAACGAGACCAATGGGCATCCGGTGTATACTTAGGACGAACATAAGCCACGCAAGTAACAGACGGTGTGGTTGGCCGAATTACGTGCACACAACCATCCCACTTTTTCGATTACCCAGAGGTCTCGAAGAGACGAACAATTATGTTGTAAAATAACCTCTTCACTGTAAGATGAACATACAAAAAGACAGCATGATGCAGGGGCCCAAGAAACAGATGGATATGTAAATGGATATAAACAAGAGGCCCAAGGGGGCCACATCGCTCACCTGAGGAGACTGAAAGTATGTTTTAAATCAAAGTCAGTATAAGACCTATAGGAAATAGCTTTTAGTGAAGTTTTGAGAAGGACAATGTGTACTTACTTCCTGCTAAGTTTGGTGACATTCTGTGCATTAGTTTAAGAGGATAAGTCAAAATTGTGTCATCCAAATAGAACCTATGGAGGACATCTTAGATTTCCCATCGGCTCGAAAAACACAAACTTGGTAGAGGCCATTGAGTACTTGCTTCCTGTGACGTTTCGTAAAATTCTGTGCAGCGGTTTAAGAGGAGAAGTCGAAAATGTGTCATCCAATCAAGGCCTGTGGTGGCCATCTTGGATTTCCGATCAGCTTGAAAACGCAAACTTGGTAGAGGGCAATGAGTACTTGCTTCCTGTGAAGTTTCGTGAAATTCTGTGCAGCGGTTTCAGAGGAGAAGTCGAAAATGTGTCAGCCAATCAGAGCCTATGGTGGCCATCTTGGATTTTCGATCGGCTCGAAAAACACAAACTTGGTAGAGGGCATTGAGTAGTTGCTTCCTGTGAAGATTCATGAAATTCTGTGCAGCGGTTTCAGATGAGAAGTCGAAAATGTGTCAGCCAATCAGAGCCTGTGGATGCCATCTTGGATTTCAGATCAGCTCGAAAAACACAAACTTGGTAGAGGGCATTGAGTTCTTGCACCCTGTGAAGTTTCGAGAGATTTTATGCAGCCGTTTAAGAGGAGAAGTCGAGAATGTGTCAGTCAATCAGAGCCTGTGGTGGCCATCTTGGATTTCAGATCGGCTCGAAAAACACAAACTTGGTAGAGGGCATTGAGTACTTGCTTCCTGTGAAGTTTCATGAAATTCTGTGCAGCGGTTTCAGAAAAGTAGTCGAAAATGTGTCAGCCAATCAGAGCCTGTGGCGGCCATCTTGGATTTCCGATCGGCTCCAAAAACACAAACTTGGTAGTGGGTATTAAGTACTTGCTTCCTGTGAAGTTTCATGAAATTCTATACAGCCGTTTCAGAGAAGTCGAAAATGTGTCAGCCAATCAGAGCCTGTGGCAGCCATCTTGGATTTCAGATCGGCTCCAAAAACACAAACTTGGTAGAGGGCATTGAGTACTTGCTTCCTGTAAAGTTTCATGAAATTCTGTGCAGCGGGTTCAGAGGAGAAGTCGAAAATGTTAAAAAGTTAACGACGGACGACGGACGGACGACGGATGCCGCGCTATGACAATAGCTCACTTGAGCTTCGCTCAGGTGAACTAAAACAGAAGGCTTACGAAATACAGTCCGTGTTCTGTCGGCTGTAGCGAAAACAACCACATAACACCTTCGAAACACAAAGGACAATGTCCTGTGTGTGAACATTTTTTTTCGAGGTTTCATTGTAAAAATTCAACATAGGTGGTGCCACAGAAAATAATGAACCATTGCGGTGCTGCAATGCAAAATGTTCATACAAACACGAATACAGAAATAAATGCTGCCGTAGTTTCGAATATTGCATGTTTTATTTTCACTTCCATTCCTACATACAAACAATGAGTTAAAGAAGATCCTGACGATAATCTCAACAGCACTCGCAATAGAAATTTAAAATTAAACATCGATGGACCCCTAGCAAGCTAGAGGTGGGACCAGGTGCCCGGGAGGAGTAAGCATCCCCTATTGGCTAGCCGCACCTGCCGTCGATGTTTAAGTACGAAAATGAAAACAATATCTAAAATTCATGCACTCTCTGATGTTATGCCTATATAGAAAGTGCTATGGTGACAATGTCAGGGAAATATATTCAAAACACGTACTTACTGTCGAACCCCTCGCGGTGACTTTTTTTACGAGCTCCACACGGCAAAGGGCATTAGTGTGACACAAATGAGTTAAAGAAGATCCTGACGATAATCTCAACAGCACTCACAATAGAGCACAAAATTAAACATCGACGGACCCCTAGCAAGCTAAAGGTGGGACCAGGTGTCAAGTGAACATCAAAGAAGTGCCTATCAGTTATTCAGTCTCAAAGTCGAGAAGGTAAGGGAAAACCATTAGGATTTCCACTGGAACGGTTGCGAACCTCGGAATGAATAACATGAGAAGTGAGACCAGGTGCCCGGGGAGAGTCAGCATCTCCAGATTGCATGCAACACCCGTCAGAACAGCTCCATGAAAACTTGTCAAATTCAGTGATTGTCTTTGTGTACATATTGATGACATATCAGGTTAATATTTCTTGTTTGGTGATGATGACAGCCAATCTTTCAAAATTATCGCTTGTACAGTAAAACTCTCTGCCTATGAGTAAATAATTTTATCAATTGGTCATAGAAAAAAGTATCAAATTTGGAATCGAATTCTGATTCGACCACTTTTTGCTTGTCTGTTTGAAAAACAAAATGCATTATGAAAAAATTTCTCGCAAATGCTCGTATTAAAAGATTTGATAAATGTACCCTCTCTGCAAATGCTCATGCAAAGTGACTTGGTTATTCCAAATTATTAAGAAAAATTTCCTCTCCAGTGCAATTTTTCGAATTTCAGTTTTACTTTCTTTTCGCTTGAAATTTAAAAGAAACTTCGCGCTTTGAATCCCTTTAAATGTATTTAACAGTACGATTATTGAACAACGCAAGCACAATTGTCTTTTTACAAAATTGTTTTAATTACCCACTATTGTATTGGTGGTTAAAGCTACATGTATATCAATTAACTTATCTGGTGGACTACAATAGTAAGCTGTCGACAAGTGCACCGGAGCGTTATATTACCGACAGACGTGCTGGCGTTGGGGTATATACATACCCACATATTACTACTATTTGGTGTAGTTGTTTTATAATTCTACTTCCTTGTGAGGGAATGTATATACACATGGTCAAGGTTGATGTTTTCTTTCAGTAAATGTGTGACGATTCGAGATGTGATAACGTTTATCACTACTTTATCTATATAGGAAGTAGAGTTTTATCTGACAAAACGAATAAAGGTAAGCTAATTAGTGACAATTTATGAAAGAATTACTATCATATACAAGTATATATCATCATGATCATATATTATGAATGTTCATAAACATATAACGATGATCGGACTCATGTACTAAGAATTTAAAATATTTTGAATATGATTAATGACTTTTGAATATGATAAATTCACTTCAAATTGCATAAAGTTTGTTCCATTTTTATTTGTACTTAGTTTATGACACACAAAAAGTGTTTACACACAAAAATTTGCACGTTTGCCAACCAGTATTATACACCGAAAGTAAGACAGTCATTTCTTATATTTACATTAAAGTAAGACAGTCATTTCTTATATTTACATTTTTGCTAAATATAAGACCCCATTTTTGCACGAACATTGCTTGTACAGCGAATCACAGCACCAAAACTTCAAAACGTGCGCTAACGTCGCAACTCAAGTTATTGGAATATAATTCTAGTTGCCTAATGGGAAATCTACCAGTAATGTAAATAGTAATCTACCTTCATAACTGCATTAGTCTAATTAAGTGCACCATACATGATAATATGCAAGATTTTAATCATACCCAAACGTTTTGCAAAGCCGAATATAGATACCTATCTTATAGTAACTTCTTTCAATGCAATGTCAAAATAATCATTGCTCAAAATTGCAGATCGTCGACACTTCAGTACATTGTTTTTTTTTAATTTGACGACGTCAAGTTTGATCGGTCAAAAACCTTATTGGTATCATACTTTTCAAGTTGAGGCTTTCCTAAATTTGCTCGACCCTTAACTCCATAGAATTTGCCAAAAATGCTAATGCAGATCAGTCTTACAACAGACGTCAGGCTCTTTGCGATCACGTATTTGACAAAATCGCTTTGGTTCTTACGGCAACCGCACAGTTATCGTTCGAGTTTTTAAAGTTCGCGAGACCGTCGCAACGTCGCAGACAAAATCTCTTGGCAGCCGCATTTTTTAAGATTTTAGATTGCGTAGAGTTTGCAGTCTAGGGCAACCGACAATTCGTTCTTGGGTTTGTTGTGTGACTGTGAAGCTGCCATACGTCATTAGAGAATTCAGTCTGCGACGTTGCGACGGGCTTGCTACCTTTTCGTTCGACTGTCTCGCAGATACCACGGCACCCAACGATTTTGTGAGAACGCCAGTCACAGTTAGCCGTACAGCTGCCGCAAAGTTGACGTGACATGTCGTCCTGACGACCTGCGACTTTGTCTGAGTTCCGTCTACGGCCTCCTTGTCCTATAAATCGTACGAGCTACAAAAATCAAAACGGCCGATATAATGAAACAGGTTTTACTTGTGACTGAAAGTAATTTTTTAAGGCTAAAACGAAAGTGAAATTTTTGTTTTGGAAGGATTTGTTGGTTCAAGATTGAATTATTTGTCGCTACAAATGTTCTCCTAAATATAGTGGAAAATGACTTCAACTGTATCTTGCTTCAATCTTTTCGTCGGAAATTACATTCATATCTGATTCAACATGGTTAAATGCACTTTCAAATTTTGAAAATATATATGAAAATTTTAAATATTTCTGTGGCCTTTTTCTTAAAATAGAGTCGATGACATACTTGTTATTCAGGTTTTATTTAAAGCTAACATTTGTACATCGTTCTTATGTAAACATAGAAGGTAAAGAAATACGTTAAGTACCATCAAGTCATCATTATAAGATGTTTTGCAAACCCTATTGTACAACTACTTCATATATATACATGTCTGGCCAATCATTCTACCTTCCCCGTTGTGAGCTGCCGACTCTAAACATTTATTTGGGGAGGGGGGATGTTCAAAATAGTTAAGCTATTGCTGCATTTTGTAATTACTATAGTTCTAAGTCTTTTTTCAAAATGTCAATTTATGGTTTCCTACATTTATCGACCGAAAAAAAACCCCCGCCAAAGTCAATTTGTGTACTCTTCTTGTGCCAAGAGAAAATAAAAGTGTGAAAAAAACCTAAAGGTCTACCCTTATTTTTTTCTCTTTGGGGGGGGGGGGGGGCATAGAAAGAGATCCTTCATATAATGACAAGAAAAAAAAATTTCCTTGGATGCCTGATGTGGATGGGGATACGATCATGGTTGATTCAAAGTGTTCAAAATTTCATAAGATTTTTATTTGTATATAGGCGACATGATAATCACTAAACTTATTTAAAGTGGGCCCGATAGCATGCACATAACTTTAATGTTATTTGATATAAAGCAAATTTGGAATGCTTTACAAAGGGGAACTATACAATCATAGATAAACTTTGTCCTTGGATTAGTGGATATATGTTCCTTAAGCAATTACGTTTAATTGATGATATATATTAAAACATGTGTATTCGTAATTGGTCCTTTTTGACAGATTGATGTTTGTTGAAGAATAATATGCTTCCTCGACGATGAATCCCGCTGGAAGGCTCCTGAAGGAACCACTCAAAAATATTGGTAAGTATCTATTTTTAAAAGATTTATAATCATATATCAAGCGAAGATGTAAGAAATATAGACTGAATATAATCCAGTCTCTTGACTGTCGTTGGGCAACAGATTTGTCGGACTTCGCTCTGTAACAACCATTGTGGGATTCAGTCTCTTGTACAAATGTAACGGCAGCCAAGAGACTGGATTAAATATTGTCAGCGTTAGAAAAAGGGATGGGGTTGGTAGGTTAAGCAGATACCGCCTTTGATTTTGCCAAAAAAACTGATAAAAACACTACGCCTATTAGACAAATTCCAGGGTGCCCCCCTTTTTTCTTAACCCGCACTTGTATGAACCCCAGAATGAAAGAATTTAGCGGGTTTTTGTGTCGCCTGTGAAGCATAGCGACACATAGGGATCACTTTGTCCGTTGTCCGTCTGTCCAACTGTCTGTCACACTTGGATGTCACACCCTATAAAAGTGATTCCTGAGTGTCGCTATGTTTCGCAGGCGACACATGCATTCCTTGGAATGATTTTTTTGTGTTTGAAACTACTGCTCTGTAGTTCGAATGGCAGATGAGTTAGAATTTAGGATGTTTTACGGCTGATTATTTCTTAAAACATCTTTTGCAGGAGCGCAGGATATTCTGAAGGTAGAATACAGCCATTGTGGTACACTCAGAAAGGAGGGTAAACTTGAAAGAAACCTTAAAAGACTGTCATCAGTTAAATGTAAGAATTATACATATAACCTTAAGGAATATACATGATGGACTTCATAGTCAATTCTTTTTATACATTTCCCCCTCAAATTCTTATTACGTGTTTTTTTTACTATCAATTCTCTGTAAGGACTAAAGTGAGTTGAAAATATCATGTCACAGGTTCTGATTATTTTGATTATATTACATGTTTATGATAAAGTAAGATCGAAAATATACTTTTTAGATGAAAATGACCTTCTGATGCTTTGGTAACATGGCCCAAGTTTTCAACAATTATTTTGAAGTCTATAAAATAAGAGGTTTTCAGTCTTGTTCATTTCATCGCGAAAGGGAAAAATATAATGTGTATAAATGTGTCGTCTTAACTCATTTTTGGGCTCTGCGGCCAAATCAGGGAACTCTACAGTAAACACCTTTTCCGTTCGCTAATACGTCATATTTTGAGACTTTTAGTTTATACATAATTTCACTTTGGTAGTAGCACAGTAACTCAAATAGTTTTGAAGGTAGAGCTGTAATATGTTGTACATGGGTAAACTAAACTTTGAAAGTGACGTCCTTGGTTTTTGATGTCAAAAGGTCAAAGGTCAAGGTTTATTCCATAAGACCGTTTTGTACTTGGTAAAAGTTTTGAATGGTGGTAGGACTTCCATATTCCCCATGTGCATTTCTTGTAGCAAGTGCTTTCAGTGGGCTCCAAATTTTTTAACCTCGTGACATTGTCCTTTGAATTCGACCTAATTTGAAAAAAAAGTTAATATTTGGTAATAACTTTTAAATGGTATATCAGCAAAATTTCAGTTCAAGCATCCCCAGACAAAATCGCCAATTTGGCGGGGCCCTTCATGACTCTGTTAGTGTTCTAGTTTTCCTGAGTTTTTCCTTTTAAAAATCTCTAGCATATCAACGACTTGTTACTTTATACAGTGCCCATACAGTGCCCATTTTTTTTTATAACTTTAAAGTCTTGATTCTCTTTCTCAGGGAGGCAGAATTTTGAGGTAATATCTCAGGTGAGTGATATAGACCCACTTGGGCCTATTGTTATGATTTACAGTTGAGTTTTTCTTCTTTAGGGAGGCAGTAATTTGTGGTTATATCTCGGGTGAGCGATATAGACCCACTTGGCTCTCTTGTTATGATTTACATTTGAGTTTTATTTCTTCAGGGAGGCAGTATTTTGTGGTTATATATAATGTCATCGATATAGACCCACTTGGGTCTCTTGTTATGATTACAGTCTTGTTTCTCTTCTTCAGGGAGGCAGTATTTTGTGGTTATATCTCAGGGCTGTACATATATATTCAATGATGATACTTCAACGTCTGTAAAGAAATGTTTTTCCTTGAAGTTATATGACAAGTAAGCTTTTTTAATTACAATAACCGATTCCTTTAAATAACAAAATTTTTATGTAAAAAAAGTATTCAGATTAAAAAAAATTGAAAAAAATCGCTATCTGATATAAACAACGAATTGATTTGTTGTTATTTCAAAACACTTCCACCACCATCATTAGCACCACCACCTCCACAACATTTCTACCATTAACACCACCAACATCGCCGCCGCCTCCACTAACAACCACCACGACCACTAAGAACAATCAAAAAGAACAATTATAACCCAAACAACCACCATAATCAACAACTTTCATCACTATACTATCATATATAACACCCTAATCACCACCAGTTCTATCATCACCACCAGTTCTATCATCACCACCAACAACTACTACCACCTCACACAACCACAACCATCACGACTACCAACAACAACAACTACCCCCTCACACAACAACCACCAGCAAAAACAACTACTACCACCTCACACAACAACCACCACCAACAACAACTACTACCACCTCACACAATAACCACCACCACAAACAACTACTACCACCTCACACAACAACCACCATCGTCAAGAACAACAACTACCACCTCACACAACAACCACCACCAACAACAACTACTACCACCTCACACAATAACCACCACCACAAACAACTACTACCACCTCACACAACAACCACCATCGCCAACAACAACGACTACTACCACCTCACACAACCACCACCATCACGACTACCAACAACAACTACTACCACCTTACACAATAACCACCACCATAAACAACTATTACCACCTCACACAACAACCACCATCATCAACAACAACGACTACTACCACCTCACACAACCACCACCATCACGACTACCAACAACAACTACTACCACCTTGCACAATAACCACCATCATCAAGAACAACAACTACCACCACCTCACACAACAACCACCACCAACAACAACTACTACCACCTCACACAACAACCACCATCATCAAGAACAACAACTACCACCACCTCACACAACAACCACCATCACGACTACCAACAACAACTACTACCACCTCACACAACAACCACCATCACCAACAACAACGACTACTACCATCTCACACAACCACCACCATCACGACTACCAACAACAACTACTACCACCTTACACAATAACCACCACCAACAACAATTACTACCACCTCACACAACAACCACCATCATCAACAACAACAACTACTACCACCTCACACAACAACCACTACCAAAAACAACAACAACCCCCTCACACAACAACCACCAGCAAAAACAACTACTACCACCTCACACAACAACCACCACCAACAACAACTACTACCACCTCACACAATAACCACCACCACCACAAACAACTACTACCACCTCACACAACAACCACCATCATCAAGAACAACAACTACCACCACCTCACACAACAACCACTACCAACAACAACAACTACTACCACCTTACACAATAACCACCACCATAAACAACTACTACCACCTCACACAACAACCACCATCATCAAGAACAACAACTACCACCACCTCACACAACAACCACTACCAACAACAACTACTACCACCTTACACAATAACCACCACCATAAACAACTACTACCACCTCACACAACAACCACCATCATCAAGAACAACAACTACCACCATCTCAAACAACAACCACTACCAACAACAACTACTACCACCTCACACAACAACCACCACCATTACCACCACCACAACAACCAAACATCATCACAACCACCGCCACCACCACAATCAGATACCACGACCACTACCTTCACCACCATGATAACCACCACCACCATAACCACTTCAATCATGATCACAAACTTTACCAACACTGACATCAGCAAAAACAGCGTGAACGATAACCCGAACAACAACAGCAACCCGAACAACAACAACCCGAACAACAACAACCCGAACAACAACTCCAACAACAACAACAACAACAACAACAACAACAACAACAACAACAACAACAACAACAACAACAACAACAACAACAACGACAACAACAACAACATCAACAACATCATCATCAACATCATCATCATCATCAACAACAACAGCAACCATCACTACCAACAGCAACAATCACCACCATCATTAACAACAACTTACTGATCTTCCTCTTTCCTGAATAGGAAGTAACAAATGTACATTTATATGTACAGCCGGTTTTTCCCTATGTTTTCAGAGTGGAGAGGTTTTCGGTAGAGGGACCTACGTCCTTATTAAACTTTTGTTTCCGTTTGCTATCCAGTTATGAAGGAGAAAGAGATAAATGCATCAATTTTGCTTGCTCAGATGACAAGCAAAGAAAGGTATTTAAAAAAATAAATAACTAAGTCATGAAAATGAATAGATAAAAAGTTTCAATTATACGTGAAAGTTCATTATTCTGCATACTAAGTTATAATCTATAAATAGATCGGCTACATTTTAGCTAGCTTCAGATTGAACAATTTGAAATTGACGCCTTATTTTTTGGACCAATCGCAATTGCCTATCTGATGACTATCTTAAAAATGACATATTCTATTGATTATCAAAATAAAATACGTAATGTAAAATTATCTAAATATTACGTATATTATTCATAGACAATTTTTGTGAACATTTACGATGAAAAAAAACTCGTTTGGTGGGGGACTTGAGCTCATAGCTGGTTTCATCAGTATTATTTATTGTATTTTTTCAGTATTTCATTCATCATTCATATCATTGGACGTAGAATAAATGCTTGCAACACGTGTATATAATAATTGCTATATGACGTTTTATAGGATTGGATGAGACACTTTCTTCTTGAAATCAGGAAAGCACATAGTCTTCCGACAGATATGTAAGTCGTTTGCGTTTTTCAAAATAATTAAAACATTTCCTTAATAAGTTACATTGATCCCGACTGTCGGTCTGGGGTTAAATAGTTTAGAAATTTTTAATTCATCTGTTCTTAAATGATGCTATTTAATTTGAAGACGTTTAACATTTGAATTACTTGGTGAGTGTCACTGCTGGTGGACCAGGAGTCCCCGGGGACACATGTAGCCAAATTCGACGATCAACTTCGTCTGTCTCTTCAACGCATTCGAAAATTTCTGTTACCAAATTTCTTTAAATTTTTAAAACGGGGGTCCTGAAGCATCATATCTCACCAATATGCTACGTCTTTCGGTACATGTTTGGACATCGTAATTTTCAAACTCTTTGGCCATATTACATTGTTTATATTAAGGATCACTTACGAGGGTTAAGTACCCGAAACGTGTATCTCTGGTCCATGCTGCAAATTCATCTGTTCTTAAATGATGCTATTGAATTTGAAGACGTTTAACATTATACAGTTCATAAACGTAGGCTGATCTAGTGCGAAACGAGGAAGAATGCACTCCCAAACTCTCCTTTTTTGTCTGACACCCACTACCCCTTAAGAAACTTAATATGGAATGAGAGAAAGAGAGCTTTTATCCTTTGAGTGAGGGGGTCTGAAAGAGATTTTAATGATTTTATGAAGTTTATGGTATACTTAAATAAAAGAAGTGCTTAATCGCCATTTTTCGCTTCCCTACCTTTTACCTTTTTCTGAGAAGGTGTGGGGGGGGGGGGGGTTCTACATTGAAATACCGAACCCCTACCCCCATATTTTTGAAGAAAAAAAATTGAAATCCCCCCCCCCTTTCTATTAAAATTCATGATCCGCCTATGATTAATATTACGAGATAGGACACAAAATAGTTAAGCTGTGAGAAGCAAAGAGGAGGTTTGCCACAAAAGATACCTCTTAATTAGCGCTTTTATTTTCAGACCTACAGATACCTACGATCAGATTGAAAGGACTGTTCACGAAGAGAGGCAATTTCGTCCCAAAGACATTAAGAATGACGAAAGTGACGAATCGGACGACGATTACGATAAAATAAACGAAAAGGTAGTCGGCATTGGTATATCCTCGAAGCCATCCAGCAGTACGTCATCGTTAAAGCGATACACTGATGATCCGAGTGAGGCTTTTTTTTTGTATCACTTTGTTTCTTAATATCAGTCTAAAGTTAACTTTCTAAATATGTAATCTGTATTTTAAGGCCTTTGTTAATCTCGGACCAATATCAAAGTCCCATACATGAATTATATATATAAATCATTTCAGTGACGGGGTGGGGGATTGGAAGGGGGGGGGGGGGGGTTGTGAGAACAACCACTCCTAAACTTATATTCTAATGATAAAAGTGAAATGTTGCTTTTGATATTCTGAAAATTCCACGAGAAATCAATCATGGCCTTCCTCTGTTCAAAAAGGATGTCATTCTGAAATTCATAATCTTGACTTCAAAATACTATATCCATTTCAAAGATATTATTTTTGCTGATCCCCTGAGAACATATCCTGTATCCTGTATCCGCACCTGCATTTAGTATTTTTGTTGTCAAGAAGTCCTCATGTCGAACTATTTTGTTATATTTTTTCTTGTCCAGCATCAAAGTCCAACAAAGGCAATAAGCCCCTGCCTTCTGTTCCTACGGAGAACGAAAAGACAACTCAGAAATTGAAGCCACCCGTTGCCCCCAAACCAACCTTAAAAAAGAATGAGCCCGTGTATGGCAACATACCACCTTCCTACACCAACTTCACGGCCGTGGATGGCCCCCATGAAGATGATGACGATGATTCTTATTCTTCAGAAAATGAAAGTTATGATGACGTCCTTACTGATACGGTATGCAAAAAGTTATTTGCTACCTAGACATAAGTAATTAACCCTTCTGTAAAATTGGTCCCTTGACAATAAAAGTATTTCCCATCCCATTTTTACGATCAATATACTTACTAGTGTCGAGAGACCACTCATGTGCCCGTTACTTGGTAATTTTTCCGTTCGTAGGTAAAATTTGTTCGTCAATTTTCATCAACGTCAAATTTTAATTAAATGTCTTCATAAAAAAAATCGAAGTTTTATAACCCCTTAGATACAACCAATAAAAATACAGATATTAAACAAAAACAAGAAAGAAACTGAGTATTATGTCTGTTGCAGTTACCAATTTTTCCCGGGGAAAATGAAGATGCAACGAGGTAAGTATTACGTTAACAGTCCAATACGTTGTTTTCAAAATCTTCTATAAACTCTGTGTCATGTGGAAAAAAAAACACGTGAGAAAGGATCTGACCAATCAGGTTCCAACATTCCCTTTAAGGCGTGATGATATGCATTCTTGAATCTTGACACAAGATTTTTTCATTTGTACCAAAAATTATACACCTTGTGACTTTGATCTTGAAGATTGGCATACATCTAAAAAATTATATACGACATAACTTTTGATTTCTGAGCGAGTGATAAGAGTTTTATGTTTCATTTGTGTTTCGATTGTCAATATACTAGACCTTTCATTTGGTACCAATTTTGTTTACCTTTTGGAATTGACCTAAATGCATTGTACTTTCATTTTAAACCCTTTAAAATTTAGAATTCTTTTAAATGGATATTGATATTGGCTTTCATTTCTGATCGTGCTAATTTTGCTTCCGTTTTGGAACTTGTTTTTTGCCCGATGTACGGAGATGGACAGAGTGCGTCTTTTTTCTTTCTGAATTGTGATTTTATATTACCATATTTCAAGGCTTAAGCAAATGTATATTATATGTTTTAAATTTTTATTCATTCTTCATTCTTGTCTGACATTATTATTTTTTTCTGTAGAATAATTCGTTCTCAAGACAATGGGGTGTTTCTCTTCAGAAAAGGCAACGTGACGCCATATGTAAGTACCATACCTCTGTGTTTAATTTTCTAGGGGGGGGGGGGGGGGTGTATGGACACAACGTGCGTCATACATGCACATTTAACGGTGTATGTAGTACATATCATCATTGTTGCTGACCATTTATTTTTGCAATAAAAGTGTCCACTGTGACTTTGACTTGAACATGATTGTGCGAAAACCATATCATTAACTTAAAAAAATTATGCAGGTACTAGTGGTGAGATGTGGGCTAGACATCAAACAATACAGAATTTATGAGGAGGTAAGACGATATTTTTATGCAGTTTTTGATGGTAGTGTCATCATAAAATATTTGTGAACTGTGAATAAAGAAAAAAAAATATTTTGACTATGCTCAGATCTAGTGGGGAGGGAGAGGGGGCGGGGGTTCGGAGATCGGGTTGGCCAAGACCCTTTAATGGAATTTGCGAAAATGCTGATTTTCCTCCAATTTGACTGATACTTTTCCCACAACTAAAGGATGCCCCCTTCCCTGAATAAATTCGATGTAGAAATCGGTTTTCATATGCATTTCCAACATTATTTAACAACATTTCAGTTTGAATATTGGGACTTTCAATTATAATTGAATTTTATTTCTTGTTTATTGACTTTGTCTTTTTTTCAGGATTCAAAGTTACGGTTGTCAAAAGAGAGGACAGAGACGTCGCCTATATTTGATAATCTTGTCAAGCTTGTGGAACATTACATGCAGACAGACTTACCGAACGCTCAAACTAAATTATCAAGACAATATGTCAGAAAATAGAAAACCTGGATATCAGTCATTTTATGGTTATTTTGTTTATAATTCATCGTTCGAATGCTCAATTGAATTGTTGAGTTTTAATTATCATGCACAGCACAAGGAGACAAGGGGGTTTTCATGCCCCAAATTGAAGTTTCTCTTCTCGTTTCATAGCGTGCCCCCACCTTTCCCTGGAGAAACATATTTTTGGCCCAAAATGGATCTGCAACTGAATGGAAACAGATATTGTTATGTTACGTCCGTATTATAATGAGCTCCAATTGTTTATTTAGGTAAGGCCAAATACATGTACTTATATAATAAGTGTCTTATTTTGTGTGTTTTATGTGCAGAAATAAATTACAATGGCTGATGCATTTATTTTGATATAATGCGCGTTAGCGCATTTTATCAAATAAATGCATCAGCCATTGTAATTTATTTCTGCATAAACACATAAGATTAGACACTTATTATATATATGTACGCTTTCAAAGCCAAAAATAGAACAAAGAAAGCTCCCAATTCTATTTTTAAAGCGAATCCGTCCACCAATGTGGAGGGGAGTTAATTTTAGAAAGGAACAGCGGGAATGTCTCCATGGCAACGCTTATTCAGTATGACTGAAATTTCATAAATTAATGCATTGTGATATATCAAGTATTACAAATTAAATATTTAACAATGGAATAATGACCAAATATGACTAAACAAGTTATTTATTACTCTCTAGATGTTGACTGTTTGGAACTAATTTTGTTTGCGGAATGTATTTCCCATATTCTGTTATCCGTTTGAGTTAGTTGCAGCGCGGTGAAATCATGAAATGTTGACAGCGTTAGTTTATGGATTTTTCTTATACTGTATACTGTTTATGTGTGGTCTATTTTGAAATTATCACAAACAACGCTGAATGTGACAAGAAATCTTCATTCGAAATATTCCGTTGAGTATAGGATGTGACATCAATCGACAGAGAGCTATTGTAGCTGCACCTGCCTCCGTAGCTTGTTGTTGATGTCGTATTCTGTAATCGTCAACTAAAGACACAGTTGCTGAAAGAGGTAAGGACTTAGTGGGGATGATTTTAGTATTGAATTCGTCTTTTTATAAAATGTTATTCCTACTTTCTACATTGTATAGGAAAGGATTTTAAACTTGTTGATATTCAATTCAAATTCATCCGCTATGTCGGGCGTTATGACGTCACACTGTCATTTATACGGAAATCAATAAAATCGTCCTGAAAGCTTTATCTCAGGCAATTACAGTGGCTGTGCATATATTAGTGGTTAAC
Source organism: Pinctada fucata (assembly GCA_028142955.1). NCBI lineage: Eukaryota > Metazoa > Mollusca > Bivalvia > Pterioida > Pteriidae > Pinctada > Pinctada fucata. The sequence continues at coordinate 3,991,290 of AP027105.1, forward strand.
GTCTGGAACATTTTCTGAATTTGTTTTAAGAAGATTTTGATATCAACTGATGATGCTTTAGACTTTTTATGGCATTCAAGATCATTTTACGAAAGCCCGTCAGTGCAAACCGAAAAAAAATATTTTCCAGAACAGAAAATTACTTTTTGTCCGCGAATTTATTTTTCTGTTCTGGAAAATATTACATTGGTTTACACTAACTGATTTCCGTATATAATTTACCGAGAAAGCTAAAGAAGAAATTTCCCGTTTCAAATAGTTCTTTACAAGAACAAAATTACGAACATGAAACACAAACCATTCAGGAAATACTGTTTGATTTGAAATGAAGTTTTCGATATTTTGGAGAAGAACATGATTGATCGTGTGCGGTTTTTTTTTTTCCAAAATGGTATCTTCATGCGGTCGTGAATGAATTAAAAAATCATTTCTATTTTCTAATATTTTCTATGATCAAAGATCATTACAACGATTTTTGTATTAACTTCCTTTGCCATCATTGTGCAATATGTGAGCCCTATGTGAAATATACCGGTATTTGACATTTTATCAAAATATACAAATATCATTTTCATATGTAAAATATATTTTTGTATATCTGTACTAATAAATTTTCTATTAAAAACATTACCATTAATTGTCACTTTAAGCCGATTTGTTTATAACAGAAGAAGCAAAAAGAATATCCTCCCCAGTAAATGGATGTGGCTAGCTATATAATCGAATTTTCAAGAAAAAAAAATCGATAAGTTTTAGCGATTGATACCATTTGTAATTTTGTATCGATACCGTATCGTCAACCATCGAATTTATGTGTGATGATATTAAAACCTTGTTTTGAACATACTGTGCATTGCATCGACGGCGGGTGCGGCTAGCCAACAGGGGATGCTTACTCCTCCCGGGCACCTGGTCCCACCTCTAGCTTGCTAGGGGTCCGTCGATGCTCAATTTGGTGCTCTATTGTGAGTGCTGTTGAGATTATCGTCAGGATCTTCTTTAACTCATTTGCATATGTTTCTTTATAATGTGTATATTTTCCATGCATATCTACGAACAAATAAAATTATGAATTTATTTGTGGTGTGACACAAAACTTATATTTAACAGAATCGGGTAAAGTTTGAAATGGATATTGTTTGTTTTTACAATGTACATTTCAATAACTTAATTGCTATTGAGGCTCAGTTACTGTAAGTATTTCGATTGCATGGCCAAAAAGTTTCGGGAAAATTGGAGGGTTGTGCGCACATAGCCAGAATAAACACACCGTCTGCTACTTGCGTGGTATATGACCGTCCTAAGGCACGGTCCATTTGATATTCTGGGGGGAGGGGGGGGGGGTTCGAAAAAAATAATTTTGCTCTGAATTTTGATGAAAAAAATAAATTTGCTTGTGGTGTGACAGAAAAAAAAATCCTGCTCTTACAAGTAATCTGAATTTGAAGAATAACCATAAAATTCGCTTAAAATTCCTGAAAATTAAAATGCTTATATACACAGCTAATTGTGCCTCATATGAAATTTATTTGAAATATACATAAACTTTTCATGAAAGTTCACATGAAATTTATGTGAAATGAGCGCGAACATGAAATTTACATGAAATTTTTCACATGAAATTCATGTGAAGATTTTTACATGGATGTTACGTGAATTCAGTTTCCTGTGAAGGTCACTTAGAAAAATTTATGTGAAATTCATGTGTAAGAAATTTATGTGAAATTCATGTGAAATATTTTTCACATCAATGTTATGTGAAATTTATATGAATTTTACATGAACTTTCACGTGAAATTTATATGATGCTCATTTCATATGAATTTCATGTGAGGCACAATTGGCTGACATAATTTATTACTATTAATAGATACATGTATCATCATAGTGTCTAATTTTATATACAAGCTTGGAAAGGAGAATTTAAATAAGTTTTTCACTAGTTTTCATTTCTACATGTAAAAACTTGCACCAGGCCCTCTGACATGTTACATGACCTTATATACATTTTGTTAACTTAAAATTATATATCGAATATTGTAAAAATCTTTCATCTCTCTCACTTAAGAAGTGAATACAAGTTTTACATAAAAATAATGTTTGGAGTAATTTATGTAAAAATAAACAATTTCTATTGAAAAAACACAAACATTCTTAATATTCACATCAATTGTTATAAAAATAATTCCTTGCTCCAACTTTGCAAGAAAAAAGTAATTTTGCCCCGGTCCGGGGCGAAAAAAATAATCTTGCTCCGACAAAAACCCAAGCCCCCCTCCCCCCCCCCCCCCAGAATATCAAATGGACCGTGCCTAAGTCGGAACCGGTTGCCCATTGGCCCGTTTGTTTATATGTGGTCTTTTGTGTTTCATGTTTCTATGGTGTGAGTTGGTGTTCTTTGTCCCTTTTGTGCCTCTCTCTGTGGGTGTCTGCTCTGTGTTTTTGTATTGGGGTGTTTTGCTGTTGGTGATGCAACCGAGAGTTGTTGGAAATCCACTCCTTTCTTTCAGACTGTATACCTTTTTATGAACCAGCGAATATGTAGATAGATATATGATTCAAATCTGTTAATCTTCATGTTAACAGATATTCATAATTCTTCCAGTTTTTTTTTATAAGAAACACAGTTATATTGATTCTTTCTCGATTTATTAAAATATCACAGATAAAAAATAAAATGTATAGACGGATAAAAAGCAAGATGGATTCAATAGACTACGTCTTTGACTCTATCATATAAATGGGAAACAAAGCGGCTTTAGTCTGGCATCAACATTTCCTCTGGCGGTACGGTCATAAATTGAATCAGAGCCTCGCTTCCATCTACATCGACGGTGACGTCATTATCGAATGGCATTGCATTGGATCTCTGAACTTCAGTTGTAGCTTCATCAGTTCGTTGTTTCTTTCACAATCGGCCATATTTCGGTCTGTATCGAAATCTGAAGATGAGTTCCGGGTGACAGGAAGCCGTTAGTCTGGATTTGCATGGCCTATTTAAATGGCATCTGCGGTATTTTCATCGCAATCCGGTGAGGTGGTAGCAAAAGACTCTCTTTAAGTAATTATACTATACATGTTTTCCATGAAATTCTTGTGAGATGACATTTTAACGCTGAAAAAGAGGTACATTAAATTGCAATCTGAAAGTAGGCTTTGAATCGGAAGTCAATATTTGACCATATTTGGACTTTAAAATTTAATAAATTCCGTTTAGTTTTTTTTTTTTTTTTATTGTTATTGTACTACTTTTCATTCCACAATTTATACCCCAAAATAGTTCAAATATTTCTAAAATTTTTACATCTAACACAACTCCTTAAGATAAAATTTGAAAAATGTAAAACCAAATTAAACAAATAGAGGAAGTTCATACCTTCAAGAACTGTACAACAATGAATACTCGCACGGCCACAATATGAAAAATAAAATTGTGATCGCTGAGCCTATTTCCTGCAACTCTGCCTAGAACTCTTCAATTCAACATGAATGTCCGTGCAACTCACTTCAGAAATAAGAAAACTGTGGTTTTATTTCCTTTAATGACTGTTTTTCCGATAAAACATTCATATAGAGGATAGATCTCGAACTTACGCAAACAACGGTGCAAGTTATATGTTCGTACGACCAATAGTACAGTGACAGTCAAAGAAAATGGTTAGCGTGACGTAGTTGACATTCTCCATAAGTCGAACTTACTCTGTAAAAACTATCCAAGGCCAAGCTATATGGAACGCCATGACTGTCTTAAGGACAATGATCGTGAAATAGATGGTTGAATATAAATATTATGTTGTTATTTTTAATAACACATAGTTGCAATCATATTCTATATGGTTGTTTTATGGTTTCATGTTGTAAGAAGGCTGTAATATAAAGCCGAACAACTGCTTTATGTTGTGGTTGTAATATACTATATCGTCCACTTGTCCTTTCAAGTCGTTCTCGTCTTATGCTGTGTTGTTGAATTAAACAATTATGTACTTATCAAGGAATATCATGTTGGAGTCACACTGCGATACGTTGTCATTTTATATAATGTTGTTAAACAATTATATCATGTTGTGGTTATTTCAAAATATGTTGTTGTCATTTTTTGTTATGTTGTTAAACAAGTATATTATGTTGTGGTTGAACCATGGTATTTTGTTTTTATTTTATATTATGTTGTTAAACAGTTTTATTATGTTGTTGTTATTTTACATTCTGTTGTTTTTATTTTATATCAAGTTGTAAAACAGTTATATTATGTTGTGTTCATACCATAACATATTGTTGTCATTTATGACTATGTTGTTAAACATTTATATTATGCTGTAGTTATACCATAATATATTGTTGTCATTTTATGTTATGTTGTTAAACAATTATATTATGTTGTGCTTATACCATAATATGTTGTTGTTATTTTATATTATGTTGTTAAACAATTATATTATGTTGTGCTTATACCATAATATGTTGTTGTCATTTTATGTTATGTTGTTAAATAATTATATTATGTTGTGCTTATACCATAATATGTTGTTGTCATTTAATATAATACTGTTAAACAATTATATTATGTTGTGGTTATACCATAATAGATTGCTATCATTTTATATTATGTTGTAAAACATTTATATTATGCTGTGGTTATACCATAATATGTTGTCGTCATTTTATGTTATGTTGTTGAGTATTTATATCATGTTAGGGTTTTGCTATAATGTGTTGTTGCCATTTCATACCATGTTGTTGAATTGCTATATTAAGTAGGCTTGGACTATTATATGCTGTTTCTTTAATCATACCTTGTGGTAGAAGTGTTATATTGGCTTGAGGTTACATTGTATTTTGTTGTCTGTGCTCTTTATCAAGGGGAAAAATTGGTAAATTCTATCCAGATTTATTATTTTTAGAAATAGTCTTTCTTGGTATTTCATCATCACAAAAAAACACACACAAACACAACGTGCAATTTTGAAGTCAGAAATTATTGTGTTTATTTAATTCATTATAATTAATATTCTGCCTCTGTTAATTACTAACTGTACTTTGCCTATACGACATAAACAAATAACAACTCCCTTTATGCATGATTAATTAATTCTATGGAAAATATATAAAAAAAAACCGCAAAAATATATGTGATAGAACATGTTTTAATCTTAAAGCATTAAAGTTTAAAAACATTTCGATTAGAAATAGATTTTAAATGAATTTCAATTTTTATTTTCTAACCCCCCCCCCCCTCCCCCTGTTTTAGCCCAAAATGACATTGACTTTTGACCTTTCAAAAAATGAATAGGGTTCTTTGTATCTTCGTAGGCAATCTACACAGTATTTGAGTTTCATAGGGATAATCGCAAGTTAAGGTAGGGGACTGACGGATGAACGGACAGTGACGTACTATCAGGCACGTAGCAATACGTATTTAAGTGCACAAATACTTCCGTATCGTTTTGCAAAAAAAAGATAAAATAAGAGAGAGAGAGAGAGAGAGAGAGAGAGAGAGAGAGAGAGAGAGAGAGAGAGAGAGAGAGAGAGAGAACCCACGAAAGCTATAATTCTTGTTTCCGCTAAATATTTTTGTAGCTTTCGTATCTGCATGTAAACTTTATGGAGTACAATTATCTAAATAAATGTCATTTCTAATGGAGAAATTGTCAATATTGAAAACTTTCCTGCAAATTTGTAAAATCCATAAGCTTCAAGGGGTATTCATTGCCCCCTATACCCTCACCAGGCCTTTCCCGTGTACCCCTTAAGGGCCTCCTGGCGACCCCATAACATCCTGCCTGAAAGTGCTTCCCGATTTGAAAAATACTCTGGTTACGCGCTTGCCTTTAATACGTCTCGTCTTATGACAGGTTTTGATGTCCGAGTCCGTGTCCGCGTACCATTTTAAGACAGGACCTAATCAGACTTCCGAAAGACACAAATCGAGTTCCGAACATTCAACACAACATAGTTTTTCAACAACATAATAACGGTTTCAAACCACACATGATAAAGACGATCAACATAACATCGCTTTTCAACAACATAATGACATTTTCACACGACATAATAAAGACCATCAAGAAAACAACATAATTACGGAGAACTCAATACAGATACGCATTACACCAGTGGCGGATTCAGGCAAGGGGGGGGGGGGGGTCCTAAAGTATTATTATACTAGTATACATAAACTGTATACTTTTGGAAATGTTTTTGGCTCCCTTCCCTAGCTCGCCGTAATATGAGCTATATTCTTTCACATACAGCAGAGGCTGATCTAGCCAGGTCAAGCATGTCGAAAGGGGTGGGGTGGGGAGTTGCACTTGAACACCTAACCAACGTGAAAAGGAGCATGTAAAGAGATTTATATTTGTAGCATCTCCTTTGTCTGTCCATAGGGTATGATATACTATAGATCGTCTTATGGGGATGATAAGATATTTACTTTTTCGAATATTTATTTAAATTAATTTTCGATGTAATATTTAAATACAGAACTGTTGTTCATCTATGCAATTCTTATTAGTCCGTGGATATAAAATAAAATATAATTATCTAGCCCCAAAATTTTAAGCTAGGCGATTTTCATGTGAATTTAGACAAGAAATCTACGCATGCAATCGCCATGCAGTCTTCACCTACTTATGTATACGCCATTTAATTTATTTTTGTTTGTTTGTGTAGTGTTTCGTTTTTCTCTTTGTTTGTTTCAAAGTTTGTCTGCTTTCCTGTGTGTTTTTTTTAAGCTGAACTTCTCTGAAATCCAAGAAACTGAAGGAAAACTATTAAAAAGCTAAATTATATGCGGGAGAAAAGGGAGGAGCGGACAGGGTGAAAGAATGGGGGGGGGGGGGGGGGCAGGGTAAACGAGATGGGAGGGGGAAAGGGGATTGGAGTGGGGAGGAGGATCAGTAGATACTGAGTGGTAGAGCAAGGGCGGGGTGAAGAAGGGGCGGCCGGGGTTGGGACATGCAGATATGTCCCTCCGCGCGTCAATATGCAATTCATATCTCGGGGGGGGGGGGGGGGGAATTCATTTGTTAGCTCACCTGAGGGAAGCTTTAAGTGAGATGTAGTCATAGCGTGCCGTCCGTCCGTCCGTCCATCCGGCTTAAACGTTTTTACATATTCGACTTCTCCTCTGCAACCGCTGCACAGAATTTCACCAAATCTTGGGGAGAAACCATTTGATTTTTATTGGGGGGGGGGGGGGGAGACTTTGCAAAAAAAAAAATCCGGATGGGGATTTGAGGGAAAAAATTATTCCCTAAAGCAGGGGCGGTGTGAGGAAGGAGTGGCCGGGGTTGGGACATGCAGATATGTCTTTTCCTCTCGAAGGGCCGGGATTTTTTTTTCCGGAACATGAAATTGGGTCCGACCCCCACCCCGTTCAGACATTTCCACATGTCCGGTAAACATTTTTGTTTTTATAAACTAGATACAAATAAAAATGAAACATTCATTAGCACCATATATCCCTTTGCGTTATCTGCTAAAAAGAGATCGATGCCTTAATATACTCTTCCTTGGCACCTGATCTCACTTCGTGTTTGATATGTAATATGGTTTAAAAATCACGCTATATAATTTATACTTTTCAAAGTGTCGTCATTTTTTCAACATTGGAAAAATAAAAAAAAATCCGGCACAAAGGCTGGCGCACAAATTTTCACGCTGTTGAAATTGTTGTAAAAAATTTCCGGGTGGCAAAAGTCCCCCCCCCCCTAAATCAAATGGTTGCTCTCTTACATAGTTTTTCTACCAATTTTGTGTTGTGCCGATCAGTCAACAAATATGGCCACCGAGGGCTAGCTCTGAATGACTGACGTATTTTCGACTTCTTGTGCACAGAATTTCACGATAAGGTCCTCTACCAATTTTGTTTGTTTGTTTTTGTCTTTTTGTTTTTGTCTTTTTGTTTTTTGTTTTTGATTTGGGGGGGGGGGGGGGGTGCCGATCAGTCAACAAATATGGCCGCCGAGGGTTCTTATTGGCTGACACATTTTCGACTTCTCTGCAACCGTTACACAGAATTTCACGAAACCTTACAGGAAGCAAGTACTCAAGGTACTCTACCAATGTTTTTCTTTTGCCGATCAGTCAACAAATATGACCGCAGTGAACTCTGATTGGCTGACACATTTTCGTCTCCTCTGTAACCGCTGCACAAAAATCTAATAGGAAGCAGGCGCTCAAGCTGCTCAACATCTCTGAAACTAATGCACAGAATTTCACAAAACCCAAGTTTTCGAGGGCCTCCACCGCATCGGCCACTTTCATATTTCTGTCTGCTACTCAGATGATCGATGTGACCTTTTTGGTCCTCTCGTTTTTTGAGCTAGTTTTAAACATTGGTCTCAGAGGCTGTATGATGTTTACACCCCCCTTCCTTCCTTTTTGTCTGACCGACAGTAAAAGTTAATAGAGAGATCAAAAGTAAGACCTTCTCTACTAATATAATGAGAGTAAAAAAGAAAGGGAGAAAAGAGTAAAAGTATTCAACAGAAATCGTATTCGTAGGATTTATTTAGTCTTTTAAATAATTTAAAGTAATTTCTAATTATTTCCAGACAAAGTTCTCATATATCTGTTATAATACCATGAAATTTAGACATAATATAACCCTTTATTCTAAGATCTTCCCGACAATCAAATAGTAATTGCATTTTATGGGCGGATCGAGGAATTTTTTTCAGGGGGGGGGGTTGAAGAGCAAAAAAAAAACAACAACAAACAAACAAACAAAAAAACTCAAACGCAAGAAAATAAAGTTATTGATTGATGATTGTCTTTTCTGTCCCTGATTATTAATAAAGCAGGTGACTGGAGAGCAATGGCGAGCAAACAGCTTAAAATTTTGAATTTTCACATCACAGTAATTGATTGTCAGTTCTTGTATGTAAATACAACAAATGGCTAGCGAAAGCGAGCCAGCGATTTTTTTTTCCAAGAATAAAATCCACTATTCGTGTCTTTTTCAGTTTCTTTTCGTTTCCTTAGTGCACTGTTTGTATATGTGTTGTAAAGAAGCGCAATATCATTTGAAAATAAGGTACATGTATGTAATACATTCTGGCGAGCGGAAGCAAAGCTCGCCAGAGAAAAAAATTGAAATACTGACGGCAAAATAGTATCAAAATGAAAGATTTCTAATACAAATTCATGATATATTTTTCAAATATCATGACAACAAAAGGGGAATTGGGACTAACTTTTATGAAATATGTATATTTATAACAAAAATTAAGCAATGTTTCGAAAATTCCAGGGGGGGGGGTCCGGAACCCCCCCCCTTCTGCATCCACACTTGCAATTGATATAATAAGGTTTAACCTAAACAGAATGCAACACTTCAACCAAGTGGTGTAAAAGGCAACACAATAGAACTATTCATCAACAAAACATACAATGGCAACAGCATATTATGACATAATCACAACATAATATGACTGTTTAACAATAGAACATAACTTAACAACAACACATTATGAAATAAACACAACATAATATGACTGTTAAACAACATAACATAAATTGACAACAACACATTATGAAATAACCACAACATAATATGACTGTTTAACAACATAAAATAAATTGAATACAACATATTATGACATAACCACAACATAATGCGACTGTTTAACAACATAACATAAATTGACAACAACATATTATGACATAACCACAACATAATGCGATTGTTTAACAACATAACATAAATGGACAATTACATATTATAACATAACCAAAACATAATATGACTGTTTAACAACATAACATAAATTGACAACAACATATTATGACATAACCACAACATAGTGCGACTGTTTAACAACATAAGATAAATTGACAATAACATATTATGACAAAACCGCAACATAATATGACAGTTTAACAACATAAAATAAATTGACATCAACATATTATGACATAACTACAACATAATATGACTGTTTAATAACATAGCATCAAATAACAATGATATATTATGATAAAATCACAACATAATATCACTATTTAACAACATAACATAAAATGAAAAGAACATCTTATCATATTACCACAACAAAATATGATAGTTGAACAACATAACTTAAAATGACAACAACATATTGTGAAATAACCACAATATAATATAACTGTTTAACAATTTAATATAAAATGACAACAACATATTTTGAAATAACCACAACATGATATAATTATCTGACAACATTATATAAAATGACTCCAACATGATATTCCTTGATAAGTTCAGAATTGTTTAATTCAACAACACAGCATAAGACGAGAACGACTTGAAAGGACAAGTGGACGATATAGTATGTTACAACCACATCATAAAGCAGTTGTTCGGCTTTATATTACAGCCTTCTAACAACATGAAACCATAAAACAACCATATAGAATATGATTGAAACTATGTGTTATTAAAAATAACAACATGATATTTATATTCAACCATCTATTTCACGATCATTGTCCTTAAGACAGTCATGGCGTTCCATAAAGCTATCTATCAAACTTAACGTATTGCTTTTTGCATCAAGTGGCATGACTCCTCGAAAAGGTCATGCGTGACCCAAAGTCAGACTTACTCTATACCTATCCAAGATCAAGGTATGTACCAGTATTAAATTTCACCGGAATATCTCTATTTGTTGCAGACCAAAAGTCTGGAAAACTGAATTTTGCCAGTCATGAATTTTGCAAGTCATCAAGGACCATAACTCCTCAGAAAATAGGTCAAGCGTGATGAAAGTCAAACTTGCTCTGTTACTATCCAAGGCTAAGCTGTGTATCAAGTTTCAGCTGATTATCTGTATTTGTTGCAGAAAAAAGTCCGGATACTGACAAAAACTTAATTTTGCAAGTCATTAAGGGGCTTCACTCCTCGAAAAATGGGTCAAGCGTGACGAAAGTCGAACTCGCTCTGTAACTATTCAAGACCAAGCTTTGTATCAAATTCCAATTGAATATCTGTATTTGTTGCAGAAAAAAAGTCCGAAAAACTGAATTTTTGAAGTCTTCAAGGGACATAACTCCTCGAAAAATAGGTCAAGCGTGACGAAACTTAAACTTGCTCTGTAACCATCAAAGAAGAAGATGTGTATTAAACTTCACTTTTAATATCTGTATGTTTTGCAGAAAAAAGCCGGAAAACTGAAAATTGGACAGGTTTCAAGTAGACTGATAATTATGAACTGGTGCATGCGTGGCTTATATACAGTTTCGAATACGAAAAATTAAACAAGTATGAACCAACGTTGGAAACAGCTGATAAGTCCACTCATGCGCAAAGTTGTTTTAATAGAAATAATATGATAATCTTATCTTATCAGATCAAAAAAAAGCCCCGATAGTATAACTGCATTTGCAACTGGTACTGTAACAGTATATCCAAAATTTGCCCAACAACATAACGAAATTCAGTAAGTTTCATAGTTGCTCCTAATTAAGTTTTGCTTACAGAGAAAAGGAATTCAAAAGTAGGACAGGTTCTTGGTTGCTCGAATATCCCTAGTGTCACCATCAATCTTTGTGGCACGGTCAGAGAGGGCTCAACACTGAAAAAAATATTCAAAATGAATTAGAATAGATTCTAAATAGGCATACCTGTATAGTGTTAAACCTTGTTCGCCTTTATAAGTTTATATGTAAAAATATGTTCATTATAAGAACTATTCATATATATATATAGGTGGACAAAACTTATTGACTGCGGCGGTTACCAGATGTCAGACCAGACCTTTTCACACTAAGGCGAGGAAGAAAGTAGTGAAAAGTAAACAATATCAACAACCAGCGATTTTTACAACACCTTTCAGTTTTTTTGTAACATATTATCTAGACTCCGCAGTTCAAAAATATGTTTGATTTAGAGACGGCCCGCGACTCTCGACCCAAACAAGTCAAGATTCTTTGTCTCCGTGGTAGGTGACAGCCTTCTTTTTGTCTTCTTGTACTGTTTAATTTTTGGCTCACCGCCATCTTAATCAAATGGTTATTCTCTATAGTTCATAAGAATCGGATATCAACCTGAGTCAACAAAATTTTAGAACATTTTTTATGCATACCGGTATACTTGTATACATATAGGAAATCGATTGTAGTATAGCTTCATAATACAGGGGGCCTAAATACTAATGAAGAATTCGTAAACGAGGATTGTAAAACTTCCGAATTGGTAAAAATGGATACAAAAATAATACATTTTCTTAAATATCTCTCTTAATTTTCGCCATATTTCTAAATTTGATATGTCTTTCGCTAATACGTTCTAATCGAATTCTCTCTAGCATACTTTAATGCCCTGTATTGGTGTAATTCAACATAGAAAGCTGCAAAAGTACCGAGTTCAAACTGAAGACAGCCCACGACAGAATGATTATCGAAACATTTCTCAATATTAATACATATTTCATACATGTTTCTCATATAATCTTTTTCATTGGTAATCAAGAGAGCGAATCACATTCATTGATTTCTCCTTTTATGTATTCTTTTCTTTATATTCAAATATTTGATACTATTTAAGAAAAGTTAAGACAGGAGGATAATAATGAGAAATGTTATGATAAGGAGGAGATCACCAAAATGAAAGTGGAACCAAAATGAAAGACGCAGTGATGACATACATGAGAAAAAGGAAAGATAATCAGAAGGAGACTAAGCTAACAATAACATCACATCATGAAAACATAAAGGACAGCAACATATACATGAATTATGAATATCCCCTCGCAACATAGTTGCAGGGGGATAACACTTAACGCCGTCGTTCGTGAGGGTGAGTGTGTAAGTGTGTATGTCACACTTTGTATACAGCCTAGAGGACACAGTTTTGATCGGATCTTGACCAAGCTTCATCACCTTATTCCTTATGGCAAGAGGAAGATTCCTATTAATTTTCAAGATTATGGGTCGAAGATCAAAGTCACAAATAGAAAATGGCTAATGTATGAAGCCTAGAGGAGACAGTTTGATCAGATCTTGACAAAACGTCATACACTTACTCTTTATGAAAAGAGTAGGAACCCTTAATTTAGATTTTCAAGGTCAAATGGCTAAAATCCTTGTATAAAGCCTACAGGACTCAGTTAAGTTCGGATCTTTACAAAACTTCATACACTTATTTCTTAAAGCAAGAGAAAGTAACTCTATTGATTTTCAAGGTCATAGATCAAAGGTCAAGGTCATATGGCTAAAATCCTTGTATACAGCATAAAGGATACGGTTTTGAATTTGGAGCTTTACCAAACTTCATACACTGATTCCATATGACAAGAGTAAGAACCCTATTTATTTTTTCAAGGTCACAGATTGGAAATGACTTAAATCCGTCCTACAGGGCACATTTTTGATTGGGTCTAGACCAATTTTCATGCACGTTTTCCTTTTGGCAAGAGGAGGAACCCTATTGATTGTCAAGATCAAAGTCACAGATCGGAAATGCTTCAAATCATTGCAACATCATAAAGAGTGCAGTTTTTGTTTGATCTTGAACATGCAAGTCTTGCTTATGACAGGAGGAGGAACCCTATTGATTTTCAAGGACAAAGGACAATTGTAGTGTAGAATAACCTTCTCAATGTAAGATGACCATGCAAACAGAAGCAATACGTAAAAGCCAAAAGCAACACACTGATGGATATGTAAATGTATATAAAACAGTGGGCGTGTAAAATACAGTCCGTGCTATGTCGGCTGTACATAGCAAATTCATTTATTATATGTTAAATTATCATCCGAGGAGTCCGACCGACATTCAGAGAGGACAGGTGGTTGGGGCTCTGTATTCTCTAAAGAGTTTTGGACAGGGCTCGTCGTGGAGTCCTTTCGTCACAATTTATCAGTAGAAAGCAATTTTAAGATGGCGCTTGTAGAAGGCTTTAGAATGGCCAAGTACCAAGCCAAATGTCATTATTCTGGTGACACCCTTAACAATTCGGCTTTATTAAGATCCTATCTTACCATTTTGTATTTATTACCATTTTTTGCGATCAGATCTGTATTTCAATACTAAAGAGACTAATTCCATGACAAAGTTTATCAGTTCTTGTCATAAAAAGACGTCCAATGTCATTGAAATCATTTAAATTGGCAAAAATCAACAAATACACCCTCAAAGCAATATTCAGATGCACATTTCCCAACTTTCGGTCACGTTGTAGCAAAACTGGTATGATCTATCTTTAATATTAAATGTTGTGGAAATACCTATGGCAATAACTTAGCGAATGATAACTATGTTTAGCTTGAAATATTAAGCGACGTCCTTATATAAGAAAGAAAAACGTACGTACCCTCTTATCGAAGCGGATGTTTATAACTAATGTATCCCACCATAACAATATCGCATTTAGTATTTAGGCCCCCTGATAATAAGACACAGAAAAAAATGCACTGCGTTAAATTTATTTCATTTAATCAAATTCCAGTTATACAGACTTCTTTCAAAGACTGACAGCAGAGAAGTAAGCGTACGTCCCAGCATGTACTAGCCCTTGTTTATGCGGTCCACACTGTAGCCAAACTTTGTTGCCTTTTTTGAGAGGAAGTGCGAGGGATCCGGACAGAGTTTCATATCCATTTCTACCAGAGAAGGAGGCGGCTTTGCGTGCCCCATCCATCATCACATATACACTGAAGAAATATCCTTTCATTTTATAAATACTCCAACTGAAGAGAAAGACGTCATCTCTGTCCGAGGTGAAAATTCCCGTGTTTTTATCATACAAGTTTCCGATGTTCATGGCTACCGTGGTCAGTACAAATCTCTGTCCAGGGCTGACGTAGGTATGACGTGGAAAGGATGCAGCGAACAGGGCTGTAAAATTAAAAATAAAAGCAATAACCGACCAGACGCAGCTTAATTGTCAAGTGGAAGCACTTTCAGTCAGGGGGTTGGGGGGGATCACGAAATTTATGGGCCCAGTGAGGAAAACCTTGTGGGGATCCAAGGGGCGAAGCCCCAGAATCTAATGGATTTTCACATTTACAGGGCAGTTTTCTACATTGAAATGACCCTTTGTACACTTTCTTTTCTTTTATTTTGCAAAACGATTTGGAAGCATCTGCGTACTTGCCTACGCCTGGCTACGCGCCTGCCAGTTTTTTTTTCGCGAGTATGAATTTTCGCAATTTTAGACACAATCACGCGTCTTTGATTTCGGGAATACATTTTTTGTGACTGTAAGTGGGTCAGGAGATATGAATATGAACAGTACGAGTAATGCATTTTATATCAATTTTCATATATTTCTGTTTATTCTTTCTATCGTGATGAATTATCTTTTTTTTTTTTTTTTTAAATATTTTTATTATTAACTTACGTCATGATATAGAATCATAAGTATTTTGCATGATTGTTCATTGCCTTCATAAAGCAAATAAGAATACCCGGTGTTTATGAAATTTCTTGGAAATATCCATTTTTATGAAACCTTATATTACGAATATTTGTACATTCGCGAATATTTGTATCTTGCGAAAATTCCTGCTAATATGTTACATTAATCCATGTTCATATGATTAACGTTCCTAAATTCTGATCAGTACTAAAGAAGGATATTCAGAGAATCGTGGTTTTCCACTTTTAAGTATTTGTCAGAAAAGAAGGTCAAGGTTACAAGGTTATCATTTTCCAATCAACAGAATTGTTCTCAAAAGATATACATCTGCTGATATTTTCATGGAATATCAATGTTATGAAGTTCAAAGGCCTATCACTATTCAAAAACTACGCTCAAGGTTAAGGTTTTTAAAGTATTAAAAATCAAAATCCAAGGTCAAGGTAAAAATTTTCATCAACAGAATGGTATTATCACAAAGACTTGACAGGTAAAATATGAAAATCCCATCAATTACCAGTCAAAAGTCATGTCCATGGTTGAATATCTTCAAAAGTATGTCAAGCACCAAGATTAAGGTCACATATTCTCAAGGTAAATCTAGGAAAAAATATTTTCAGTACATGAATACATGAAGAGATTTTGACTAAAATTAATTTTGACAGATTTTCACTATTGAATCGGATTTCGTGATTTTGTCAGAAGTTGAGTTCCTCTCCTTTCTCATTCATTTAGCCCCAAGATATATAGACATATTGACTCATAATGTAAAACGTCATTTATTCTCCTTGGATTTGAAGACTGATGGACAAATTTCCTTACCTCTACCTTTAACAGGGTGTGGACTGGGCGTGGTCCCGGATTTACAGACTTTCCTTTGCTTACAGAGATTGCATATGGTGTCCTCAACGTCATATTTCAAGGAAAAAGCTGACTGGGTGAGCTGAACCAAGATAAATACAAAGCAGCATATGATAGCCATCTGATCGTTGTCTGTTACCCAAACTGGAGTGGACAATGCTCACAAGTTGAACCATCCCTTTTATAGCAAGTTGACAAAACATATAGTTCTCCAAAATAATAGAAATTGAAATACGACATGTACCTTCTGTTTCCATATTTTACAACTTAATTAGTAGAAACATAAATTTAAGAGAAACATTATTGAAGATATCGAGAATAAAACAAACATCCGGAATTATGGAAATCTAAGCGTGAAGCTGACGACATGCACGTATACACAATTCAACCTGTCTACAATCCATTAATATTAAAATCAAAAATACAAACACTCAGTTACACAAAGTTTTCGGCCCTTGGTCTTAAAACGACAATGTATATTTCAGTTAAGTGAAATCCTTCTATAAATGATAACTGAGTAAAATCCATCTTAAGATCCATCTAATTTCATTCTAATATTCAGCTCGCCAGAGCCGATGCCTGAACACTTACTTTTGACATCTCCTCGGCAACTGCAACATGGAATATGAACTTTAAAAGTCTTAAGTCTAACTTTACTTTGAAAAAAAGTTATCAAGCTGTTGTACAGATATTGTTAAATTTGGGCCGATCCATTTGAATGATATTTGAGAAATGAAGAAACATTTTGACTTCATATCATCAAGATGCGTATTTGTATCTCATCATCAGAATTTCTCGCGTTGTCGGAACATTTGGGGGCTTTCTACAATCTCCTACGCATGCGTCCGATTTCAGTGCCGCCTATGGCCTTGTTTGCGAGTTGCGACTTTCTATTTGCCTAATTTCAATGAGGGCCATAATCCAACAGCACTGCTTTGTAAAATAGGTTTATTTGAACATTTTTTATGGTGCAATCCATAATCAATTCCGTTTTCAGGCCATACAATATATTCATTGACCAGTGGTCTTTTTTTTTCCATTTCATGCGTTTATGTTTCAATGTTGTTCGTCTTGTTTGTTTGTTGTCTTCATTGGATTTTTAAAAAAATGTCCCCTTCTGATTTTAAACCTAGTAGTCTACGAGTTGTCCCCCTTTTTTCGTCTCATACGTGTATGTTCCGCTGTAGTCACGACATCGATTTCAGTGCCACCTATGACCTTGTTTGCGAGTTGGGACTTTCCATTTTCCTAATTTCAATGGGGGCCATAATCCAACAGCATTGCTTTGTAAAATAAATTTATTTGAACATTTTTGATGGCCAGTCCATAATCAATTCCGTTTTCAGGCCATACAACATATTCATTGACCAGTCGTCTTTTTTTCCCATTCATGCGTAACGGTTCATGTTTCAATGTTGTTATGTCTTGTTTGTTTGTTGTTTTCATTGGATTTTTTTAATTGTCTCCTTCTGATTGTTAACCTAGTAGTTTTACCATTTTGTTTCCCTTTTTTCGTCTCATACGTGTGTGTTCCGCTGTGATCACGACAACGTTGTCTTGTTTAGGAATCGTGTATTTATTTCTCAGAATTAGGATGGCAGGTCAAGATTAAATCTCGTCTTTGAAAAAAAAAACCCAGAACAAAACAATGTTTTACATACATTTATTTGTACTTCGTGTAATCATGTAATTATTAACAATATATACAGAAAATGTCCTTGTCTGTGTGCTGCTTACATGGTTGAGGTGGGTTTTTTTTCTTTAAATACAGATTACATTCGAGAATAGATTATATATGCATCTTGATAACTTGCAGAGAAAAAGAATGATATTTGTACATGTCATATGTTTGCTTTCACGATGAAACATCATTTTATTGAATAGTGTGATTGTTGAAATAATGAACACAATGAATGATACATGAACTTTTATCAAAGGCTCACAGCAGAGAAATAAGCATAGTGTCCGAGATGCACTGTTGCTTGTTCATGGTCGCATTTCAGCCAAACTTTGTTGCCCTTCTTGAGTGGAAGTGCTAGGGAACCGGATACAGAATCACATCCGGTAATGCCAGAGAAGGAGCTCGCCTTTACATCCCCATCCAACATCAAATGTACACTGAAGTGTTTACCGTCCATCTTATAAATACTCCAACTGAAGAGAAAGACGGCATCTCTGTCGGATATGAAGACCCCTACGTCATTATGGTACAAACCTCCAATGTTCCTATGTACCTGATCCATAACAAGTATCTGTCCTGGATGGAGAGTAGTATGGTTTGAAAAGGACGCAGAGAAAAATACTGAAAAGAGGAGAAATATTTGTATTATGTAATCACCAAGTGGATCAAGCTAAGAAAAATGTTTAAAGGCCGACGGGGGACTATATGGTGTCCGCCCAGTATTCCGAAGGTCCGATAGTTCGAGGGCCCATAAAGCCGAAGGTCCGATAAATCGACGGCCCGATAATCCGAAGGTCCGATAGTCCGAAGGCCCGATAGACCGAAAGTACTGCATTAAAATATACAGAAGGATCCATAATCCGAAGTACTAAAAAATTCGAATATCCGATATTTCGAAGGTCTATTAGACCATAGGTTTAAAGGTCCGATAGGAAGAAGGCCAAATGGTTCTATGGTCTGATAGTCCGAATGCCCTGTACATGTAGATATGAACTTGATACAGGATACCTGACTGTACCATTGAAATTGATAGATTAAGAAACTTGAATTGAATATATACCCAATTATCAAATCAGATTTTAAAAGGTAACAAGATAAATCATAAAGAAATGATATCATCACAAGGACTGTTCTTTGAAATAGATCTGTGCAATCGCACGTAAGTAAATAAAAAAAAAGGGGGGGGGGGGGGGCTGCAGTTCAACAGCACAAACTTCTCCTAAACAACCAAGTAATTTAGAAAGTAGTGGAAAAATATTTGTAACAAAATCTAGTTAATTGTCACAGTCTGGCAAAGATATGTCTATACTGCTGAAAGCCATCAACCAGAACGTCGGAAATATTAGTTGTCTGTATAAGTCAGCCAAAAGAAAAAAAAAAACAAAAGAAAAAAAACAAAAAAACAACAACAACAAGGACGTCCTTATTCTATGGAAGCCCGTAAGTGTCAGCTATGACAGGTACATGCATTTATCGGTAAAACATGCAAAGCACACGTTTTTCATTTCTTTAAAGATGTATAGAAATATCATAGGTGCAAAGATAGCCTGGGTAGGCGTCTGCGCTATTAAAATAGTGAATGAATGTCAACCCGAAATCAGATTCCAACGCACGTACGTCGGGATTTTAACATTTCCCATGGACGCACGGACAACACCGTAATATATCTTATGACGAGCGTATGAAATTCACATTGAAACAAAAAACTTACAAATTTAGGAATTTTATTGGATATTCGGACTATTGGGTCTTCGGACTATCGGGCCTTCGGAGTTATGGGCCTTCGAACTATAGGACCTTCGGGCTATCGGACCTTCGAACTATCAGTCCCTCGAATTATCGGGCCTTCGGACTATTGAACCTTCGTCTTTTTAGACCTTCGGAGTACTGAGTGGTCACCGACTATATAAGGGGACAGGTAAATTTTCTGTCATCTCTTCACTGACCGCTATAGGGTGAACATCTCTTATTGGTATCTGTTTGGTCCCTTTTAATCCTTTTACCCCTATCAGTTTTTGATTGACAGCTTAAAACAATTGAGACTCGGGTATCTCATTAGCATAATAAAGGATCGTCTTTGATGTAACACGCCGCTCGCAGACGGCGTTGTCTTCAAAGACGGTATGCCACGCCTATCAAGCTTATGTCATTCAGGTATACCTATTAACGACCGGGTGGTTCTCAACGTCGGCCTTTAAGATTAGATATACATGAGAATATGTCACTATAGTTTGTGTCCAATTCCCATTTCAACTTGATTCAATTTACATATGTTTAATGTGATATTTTATGCCCCAGAAGTCTCTGGGGAACATGGCGTATTTCTGCGCCGACACGTCTCAGAGCTGCCGTTTTAACCTTGCGCGCGAGAAACACGCAATGTCAAATGGAGAGCTTGAGTCGGTCTATCGAACTGAACTTTCACATGGACGTCGTTCGTCGAAATCGTCTTATTAGCTAATTGATAACTCTTCGAAACATAAATCTTATTTTAAATCATAAAGTAAACTCCATATCAATGCAAATTATAAGACTGTATTTATTAGTTTCATATTCTGGCTTCTCATTCGGTAATTAACCTATGAAACACAGTGGTGTACGTAGCTATCATACATACTTGGATGCTTAAGCATCCACATTATTTTCAACAAACGTCAAAGAAGCAGAAATTTAAGGCTTTTGTAAGATTACGTAGTAGGAAACAAAGGAGGGGATCTCCAACAACACCAGGTTGTAGCACCCACAGCAAAACCCCATAACACCCAATGCAAAAACACAAAGCAGACAAGCACAGAAAGAGACGCGTAAGGGACAAGGAACGTCAACGCACAACACAGAAACATCAAACACAAAGGACTACACATAAACCAACGAGACCAATGGGCAACCGGTGCCGACTTAGGACCACCATCTGCCACGGAAATAGCTGAAGGAACATCTACAATGAGTTTTGTTTTTTGGTTGCTGAGCTTCCATTGGTCTCGCCCAGCTCTGCTTTTAGGACTAACCCCAAAACACCTATCTAATTTTGCCCTAGCTACGTCACTGAAACACATTTCATTCGCTTTCAGTGCAGTTGTGAAACATGGAAGATGGATTTTTTTTTCAGAATAGCAGCCTTTTTGGTAAGAACAATTTTCAAAACAAAAATGGCAAGATAGAGTAACAATATTAGAATTATTTTAAAGATTAGAATTATTTTAAAGATAAACAAACATTCGAGACGAAAACTTATACATAATATCCTTAGAAAGCACCACTGTAATTGCAAAGACATATTTTCTCGAAAAAACGAAATCTTATCTTCTAGTTACGAGATAATTTGGCTTATGTTCATTGTAACCCAAGGGCTTTCGTAAATAACCATTTTCCCTTTTGTTTTTTCATTGAAGATTTGTTACCTTTGTCAGGAGGTTGAGTGGGCGGGGTTCCAGATTGAATGGCAGTAGGAGGTTGAGTGGGCGGGGTTCCAGATTGAATGGCAGTAGGAGGTTGAGTGGGCGGGGTTCCACATTGAATGGCAGTAGTGGTTTTATTGTCTTCCACAGCCCATTGCATGGAAGAAGCTGAAAGGAGAAGTTGAACAAGAATCAAAGGACAAGCATTGATTTTAAATATTCAAAGGGGGAGGGTTATTTTTCCAGGACAATGGACATTGTTCTCGCAAATAGATCAATGATATTTAAATTATGTTCTGGT
The DNA here is from genome assembly GCA_028142955.1 of Pinctada fucata. NCBI lineage: Eukaryota > Metazoa > Mollusca > Bivalvia > Pterioida > Pteriidae > Pinctada > Pinctada fucata. Next base: position 4,012,872 of record AP027105.1, read on the forward strand.
AAATACATTAATGACAAGAAAACACATACTAGTGTCAATAATCGACGCTTAAATTGTTGCGTAAATCGACAAAAGTTTAAAAAGTATTCGACCAAACACTTCCGTTTTTATGACGTAATGGGTAAGTTCGCATGTGTAGCTTTACTTATCATCAATCGATTGAGTGGAAAACTCGCACACAAGCATATAAGCGACACAGGTTTGCAATATGCACTTTTAGTGGTGAAATTCTTGACGGATGAAGACAAGAGAAAGGAAGGGATCTTCAACCAGACTCGCATACTCCCACAGCAAAATACCATATGCGAAAACACAGAGTGCACAGCAAGAGACGTGAAAGAAACAAGGAACGTCAAATACGACACAGAAACATTAAACACAAAAGACTACACATAAACCAACGAGACCAATGGGTAATCGGTGCGGTTGCGTGGATGACATATATGGATAATGATCATATCCCAATATACAGCACAAAATAAATGATTCAGAAAATCATAAACCGAAGGCATACAAAATCAGGATAAACCAGGAACCAAAGCAAACAAACAAAAACCTCCACCACATAAAACAAGAGAACTCCTAATATGGAAGTGAGACCAGGTGCCCAGGAAGAGTCAGCATCTCCTGTTTGCATGCAACACCCGTCGCTTCAATTCGGTAGAATTGTTACATCCGGTTACTTCCATTTCGGAGGACACAAGTACATTCAGTGGTTGGATGCTTCAAATGGGCTACGACAGAATATCATCCACTATTCTCTGGACAGTGGGACATCATAGTGACTGACGAGTTCCCCGTATCGACCGTAGAGCCGTAGAGCTTCCTCAGGGACGATGTTGGTCGGTCACAAACAGACTTTGAAGCTTATCTGAAAGACGTCTCGCTCTAAGAATAAAATCCGTATATTTGGTACTTGCTCTGGCAAAGTGTATCGATTAAGATATGAACACGCAATAAGCAAGCGATCAAGGGATGTTACTACTCAGAAAAGGAACGTTTGTGATGCTGAAATTGCAGTCGTCACGTTTGTCATAGAGTGAGGTGTTCATGTGACCATCATTTTCGCAGAACATCATAATGTCCAAATAGGATGCTGAACTATTTGTCTCTGTAGTTTCTTTGACACCGAAGGATAGATTCTGCTGAGGTAAGCCGCGAATTTAGATTATTGATTGACAACACATCGTCTTTATATCTGTAAGTGATGTTAAAGTCAGAAGCTAAGTCTCTTTTCCCTTCGTTGACCAAAGATTGGATGAATTCAGCTTCGTACGAGTAAAGAAAAATGTCGGCAAGGAGTGGGGCACAATTGGTTCCCATTGGAATTCCGACTATTTGCTGCAAGACCTTTCCTCAAAGCACCACAAAAATGTTCTCGATCATGGAGTTTAACATCTGAATAATATCTGTTTCTTATATGTATATATATGTGTACTTACTTTTAGAATCGGACTTTCCTTTTACAAAGTAGGTTTTGTGATAATTAACAATAATACATTTATATTTATGATTGCCGCTCTTGCTTGTAAATGCATTACTTATAATTTTTGCGACTCTTTCTTTCAATTTAGATTGTGGAATTGTTATGTAAAGTGTCGAAAAATCAAAGGCTTTGATCGAATGGACTCTATTGAAGTGAGTGGATTTCAGATGTTCTAAAAGTTCCTTAGAATTTTTTAAAATCTTCATCTGGTTAAAACCGCTTCAATGATATACTGTCGATCAATAAGTCCAGATTTGATTGTTAAACGTCTTTAAATTCAATAGCATCATTTAAAACCTGATAAATTTACAGCATGGACCAGACATGCACGTTTCGGGTACTAAACCCTCGTCAGTGATCCTTAGTCTAAACAATGTAATATGGCCAAAAAGTATTTGGTGAATAAGAACGATACAGATTTGGTTGAACATTTTGAGGAACAAGCGATGAAACGTTGTTTGTACTGATTTTTATGCATTTTAGGTATACAACATAAGTATGGTAAATCTAAATCTAAATTGTCAGTGTCAAAGCCAAAGAAAGCAAGAGCTGATTTGTGGTTATCTATTATTTCAAAGGCAGAAAGGTTTTTAGGGGTGTAAGTACGATTTCCAGGTGTCGAAGTAAAACCCAACTCTTCAGCAAGGCTGTCGAAATAGTACTTTTTGCAAGTAAATCTGTAGTTATTTGAGGATTTGTCTGCTGGTGACGTAATGCTCTTGGAGGTAGGTCAGCTCTGTGATGACATCAGGGTATTTAAAGATAGACTCGAATCTGGTGTTCACAGTTGCTTTTCGGTGGTAAATGCTAGATAAAAGTAGCCCTCTGATGGATTTTATCCATTCGTAAAGAGTGTCGAACCGTACATCCTTTTTCTTTGCCCAACGTCTTGTATATTCATCACACGAGTCCATTATAATTTTGAAATTTTGGTTCCATGTAAAGGATTTACTGTCTCTGTATGGGACACTTTTTAACAATTCTCTCAACTTGTCGTTCTTCACTATACTAAGGTCACCAGTAACAACATGTCCGCAAGGAGAGTAGTTCAAATCCGATGAAAAACATTCGCAAGAAAATGAATGTATTGAGGGATTACTTAAATCAATTCACTGCAGGAACCGTTTGTAATTGTAAATCTTGATGCAACTGTTGGTGTGTAGCTACAGGAAATACAAGGAGTTTCTTTTCTCTTGAAAACTCATGGGATCTTTTCTGTGACAGTTTTGTGATACAAAATTTGATCAAAATTTTATTTATCAATTCCTTTGTTTGTATATCTTACTTTAATGAAAGGACGGTTTGTATTCTCCTCTGATTTATCTGATCTTACTGCTTGGAATAAACGAAAAGTGGAAATGTCCATGATGACACTTTGCAGTCTGTATTCATTGAATATTTATCGGTAAACATGGGATCCTTAGTAAATTCGTAGATTTCGTGTACTTTCCGTAAAGGAACAGTATAATTTGGTACGATTGTGGTGTAGGTCTAGAGTCTCATTCAAAAATGGAAACAAGTCATCGAAGGAAATACTAGGTATCTCAGGATTTTTACTAGTATATTTACGAATGCCAGGACTTCGATGCCTTCTTTGTGGTCTGTTGAATAGGCTTGTATACTAAAGCATACACATCCCCCCCCCCCAAAAAAAAACTTCTAAATTTGCTCAAATGCGCTTCTCTCAATTTGAGATATTACTCCGTAATGGCCAGTGGCGTAATTACCATATATGCTTGTATACTAAAGCATGCACATTTCCCCCAAAAGCTTCTAAATTTGCTCAAATGTGCTTCTCTCAATTTGAGATATTACTCTGTAATGGCTATTTTTCCTTGGACATTCAAAGGGCAAAACTCAAAAGGACACCAACAATTAGATAAACCTGGATCTGCTTTGGGTCTCTTAAGGGACCCAGATGCCATGCATAATAAAAATCATCCACTTAATTTTGGCCAAGCTACGCCAATGCTGGAGAATGAACTACCCATGTGAACAATAACTTTTGATAAAAGACTTACATGACGTCCGGTCGCATTAAACTAAATTAAAACATGACAGACAAGTTTGAATGAATGACATGAATAACAAGTTTGAATGAATGACATGAATGACAAGTTTGAATGAATGACAAGTTTGAATGAATGACATGAATGACAAGTTTAAATGAATGACATGAATGATAAGTTTAAATGAATGGCATGAATGACAAGTTTAAATGAATGACATGAATGACAAGTTTAAATGAATGACATGAATGACAAGTTTGAATGAATGACATGAATGACAAGTTTGAATGAATGACATGAATGACAAGTTTGAATGAATGACATGAATGACAAGTTTGAATGAATGACATGAATGACAAGTTTGAATGAATGACAAGTTTGAATGAATGACATGAATAACAAGTTTGGCATTTAAAAAGAAATTCAAACGCATGAAAAAATCATTATTATGGACATTTTCATGAAGAGGGAGAAAAACACGAATATACGCCGACAAAATGTGCTGTTTCAATAATTAATTCATACACATTTTGTCGACAAAATATGCCGATGTCGTCATCGACACAATGTGCAATTGCGACAATATGCTTTGTCACAGACTCTGTACATATATATCTCACCTTCCACCCACCTATCTCCTGGCTTAAGAATCAATAACACCGTGTTGTTGGCCAGCATCATAAAATATTCTTCATCTACTTCTGTTCCATCTTCATTCAGCACAAAGTTTACTTCACCCTCTACACCAAACTTGGTCTTGCCTATAATTCAATATTTTAATCTTTGCTACTATATGTCTATCATTAGAAAACAAACAAGATAACACAAAGTTTGGCATCTCCTTGCACATCATAAATATCAATCAATGTTATCTTCGACAGAACTGCAATTAGCTTCTTTGAAAAAATACTCAACTTAAAATGTTTAATAGTGTTAAGACCCATTTAGATAAGTGGCATTTACCTTGAAAATCAATAAGGTTCGTCCCTTTTCGTTATAATCATAAATCAAGAACATGTTATGAAAAGTCAGCCATTACGATGTTTAGGTAGATGATATGATTTTATTTTCAGAAATAGTTGAGGATTCATCAGGTCCTCTAAACACCATGACATAAACTGGTGTTAAAACTTATATACAAAGATAGATTCGTTTAAGAAATGGGGAACACTGTGGTGAAAGTAAGAGCTATTTATTCTATAGAGGTTAAAGAACATTCGCTGAAAATTGTCCTTACTCCCGGTCTGACTGGGCTATGATCTTCATTCCTTACTTCATATATTGCTCAATTCACATGCTTGATAAAGATGTATGACTTACTTTTCTCCACGAACTCATCAAATGTTGATGCTAAAACAGCCTTTCTGATTGATTTGCTTGCAGACCAAACTTTCAGGGTTTTAACCCCGCTGCCTCCCATCGCCATTTATAATAATTGTGTATTATGGCATGCAGTTCATCTGGAAATTAGATGAAGTAATTTTGAAATATTGTTACAAAATAAATAACTGTGATCGGTAAATAGGACATTTTCTATATGTTTTATTTTTACATTTCAACTCATTCAATAGGTCATATGGACCATCTTTCAAATCGATAATGTAGACAATGTATGATACATTGTTCCTGCATCCCCCTTTTCAGTTTTTACTTTGCATTGGTGTATGTAGGCAGTTGGTCATGGAATAAAGTCTGTGCAGCATTCGTACTGCATGATGAATTTATTCAATGACCAATTGCAAAGCAAACACTGAAAACAAATCCTTAAATATAAGATCTATGATAGTTATTTCAGTGTACCAAATACGCATTTGAACAAATAATGTCTCTTAAGTGATGTTCAAAGCTGAGATTGAGATAATAAATAAAGTGAATATATGGAGAATAAACTTCTTCAAATAAACTTGAATTGATGGCAAAGAACCGTCTTTTCTCGAGCTTACATTCCGATTTGCTTTACTAATCTCCTAAGACAATTGAAAAGATTCCTTGGCCGAGGTGGTAAAAGAGCCAGCTAAAGACGAAAGCTTAGCATTGACAGATACAGATATACTTCTCCTTTAGAATAATCCATCAAAATTAGTGACGGAGAATTTACAAATATACATTGCTAAAAAAATTAAGGGCGCAAGAATTCTACTTTCATATCACACACGTTTGCAGCTGCTTATTCTATACGATGAACATAAATGTATTAAGACATATGTCATAGTCATTTATTTATTACCAATGTCTGTATTGAACAGATTAACCATATACACATGATAAAACTTGATGATGTAGCCTTGCTTATCCCAAAAGATTTTACAAGCGATGTACCATTATATTACTATGGGAAAATCGCTCCTTTAGATTTTTTGAGAAGTGTATTTTAGGTCAAAGCCTTCCTTGCTGCATCACATTCGCCATTTGCGATAGGTGATCTACGCGTACTAGCTATGGAAAACTGAATGTTCTGCGTTTCGAGATTAGCTTACCGTGTACTATGTCGGTCAAATTACAACATTTCTTTCTTGTTCCTTCTTGACAAAGTAACTCATAAACAATAGTCCAAGCTTTCATTCAGCTCATCCGCTTTTACATTTTAAATTCACATCAACATCTGACTTTCGTCCATTAATTTTACACACACTTACTGTTCTGTGAAGAGCTGTAGTACTTCCTTTCCTTTCTTAAATAAAATACGCTGGCCCACTCATACATTTTATTTAAAATCACGCTTTAATACACACACTTACATTTCTAACACACAGGTAGGGTCGATTTCTCCATTTTCACCGCGTGGGATCGAGACGTATGGTGTTGTGATTCCTTTTGGAGAATTTTTGATGTTTTCTCATTATTTAAATGATGCTGCACAAAATTGACTAGACGTTGCAGTAGGGCAATGCCTTATAAGTAAGTCCATATCGTTAATATATCTGAAAAGTCTGTAGTTTTTGCAAACACTTCAAAAGTTCGTCAGAAAGAATGATTTTCTGTCGTCGACAAACTATTGAAGTGTTTGGAAAAAGTATGAGCTTTTCATATACCAGGATTGTCCTACTGCAACGGCTCATAAGTTTTGTAAAGTTTAATTTAGAAAATGAAAAAATACCAAAAAACTATGAAAGGAATCACAACACCATACGTTTCGATCCCACGCGGTGATTATACAACTGTTATATCCATGTGGTATTTAAATCCGGAAAGTACCCACAGTTATTTTAGGAAACTCTGCGAGTTTGGTGTTTATTGAACATTCTAATATGACTTGATTCTTTTTCCCTATTAAGACAACAGACGCGAGCCGGGCTCTATTCTCCAATATAGGCCCTATAGCGATAAGCCACGCCTACCCATTTTCTGAAAGCAGATAAACCGGCAGGAACTGGTTTTTACCAAGAATCGATTTTGTCGTCTGTGTTTCATTGATCTAAGTTTAGTCATCATTAGAATAGAAATAAAAAAATGACAAGCCGGGCTAGCCCATATTGTCTCATAATGCCCTCGCGTCCTCAGCCAATCACATTTATCACCTCGCCGCTGACGCGGCTCGGTAATAAATGTGATCGGCTGAGGACGCTCGGGCATTATGAGACAATATAGCCCGGCTTGTCATTTTTTATTTCTTAAATCAACAGTTCAGTATTTGAAGTTGTAAATATTAGATAGCACATGTTTATTTTTCGATGTATTGTGTATCGACTATAACATAGTCGACCCATAACTTAGTGATAGACATTCCACAATCTGGTTTTATTAAAAAGCGTTCCAACTCATTACCTTCTTAAACAATATTTTTGTTAGTATTGATGACACATTACTTGTTGATTGCGTATTATGGTGCTCTGAAATCGAACATACATTTTCAACCGTTAGATTGATATTTCTGCTGGTGGAATGTATCACAGTGCTTCGGCTCTTGATTGTCCATGGGTCTCGTTGGATTATGTGTGGTATTTTGTGTTCATTGTTTGATGTCTTGTTTGCTGTTCCTTGTCCCTTTTGTGTCTCTTGCTGCGCCTGCGTATCCTCTGTTTTCACTCGGGGTGTTTTGGTGTGTTGCTGTTGGTGCGCCTGTATATCCTCTGTTTTCACTCGGGGTGTTTTGGTGTGTGGCTGTTGGTGCGCCTGTGAATCCTCTATGTTTTCACTCGGGATGTTTCGGTGTGTTGCTGTTGGTGCGCCTGTGTATCCTCTGTTTTCACTCGGGGTGTTTTGGTGTGTTGCTGTTGGTGCGCCTGTGTATCCTCTGTTTTCACTCGGGGTGTTTTGGTGTGTTGCTGTTGGTGCGACTGTGTATCCTCTGTTTTCACTCGGGGTGTTTTGGTGTGTTGCTGTTGGTGCGCCTGTGTATCCTCTGTTTTCACTCGGGGTGTTTTGGTGTGTTGCTGTTGGTGCGCCTGTGTATCCTCTGTTTTCACTCGGGGTGTTTTGGTGTGTTGCTGTTGGTGCGCCTGTGTATCCTCTATGTTTTCACTCGGGGTGTTTTGGTGTGTTGCTGTTGGTGCGCCTGTGTATCCTCTGTTTTCACTCGGGGTGTTTTGGTGTGTTGCTGTTGGTGCGCCTGTGTATCCTCTGTTTTCACTCGGGGTGTTTTGGTGTGTTGCTGTTGGTGCGCCTGTGTATCCTCTGTTTTCACTCGGGATGTTTTGGTGTGTTGCTGTTGGTGCGCCTGTGTATCCTCTATGTTTTCACTCGGGGTGTTTTGGTGTGTTGCTGTTGGTGCGCCTGTGTATCCTCTATGTTTTCACTCGGGATGTTTTGGTGTGTTGCTGTTGGTGCTGCCACCGAGACTCGTTGGAGATCCCCTCCTTTCTTTGAAATATATACTTGTCAAAATTTCTAACTTACCATTCTACGGGTATGACTTTTCATTTTTGTGAATTTATACGGATTTATTAATTATTGGTTTTGAATTATCTCATTTCATTCTTTACTTTAAGATTGAGAAAAATGATATTTGTTAAAACGGAAACAGACGGTGGCAAATTTTGAATTCTAAACATTCTTCATGAATGTTGCGTACTTCGTAGATTAATTACAACCAAACACCACTTAAAGAATTGTTCGAACCATGTTCCATCAGAAAAAGAGAAACTAAATGGAATACATTTGTTAAAACGGCGATAGTAAGCAAATGAAACTAAAAGAATTTGCGAATGGTACGTAAAAATAGAATCCATTGAGCGAACATCTTTTTGTAGGCTAAGTGAACATAAAAAAGTGGCATAGCGCAAGAAAATCAGCACAAAATTCCTAATCCGGCCGGCATATCAATTATATTACGGCGAAACAACATTACCGACCGCCAATATCTTTAAATTCGAAAGACGATTCACATGATAACCGTAAGAACTTTTTTGTTGTAATCTTTTTCAGTTGAGAGATAAAGTTTTCTTTATTGCCAGAGGCGGACGGATTTTCCTTTTTTTGTGTGTGCTAAATTTCGATGGAATTTGAAGATGCACATCACAGGAGGATTCCTTTTTCAGCTTAAAAAACTTGATGAATTTTCTTGGTTTTTTTTCTGAAATGTACATATGATTCCTACCGATCGATATATTCATGTATATAACTAGTATAATGGTAAGTTAGAATCTTATCCATCGCAAAATTTGAATAATTTTTTTCTAAACTAAGGGATATGTCCCTGAGGTCATAGCTCTGCCTTAATCTGTTCTTTGGCTTAAATGTTCGGTTATGTTCCAGGTATATGTATGTTTTGAGCTCCTTTATTTGGGTCTCGAGGAACTTACTTGTTGAATTTAGGAGGGAATCTCTAACAACACCCCAAAACACCCAATGCAAAAACACAGAGCAGACATGCACAGAATGAGACGGAAATAGTACAATGAACGCCAAATCACAAAGAAACATCAAACACAAATGACTACACATAAACCAACGAGACCAATTGGTAATCGGAGCCAACTTAGGACGACCATCTGCCACATGGACACATGGATCACTTAAACCAGTTTAATTCGAACATGTATTTCAATACTGATAATATCATTTAATGGGAAATAGAAAACAACATACTGGTAATCTTCACGGTATTTCAACAATTTTCTTTTACAATGATTCAGTGATAGCACCTACAATGGAATTTGTCAAGGCTTTTTTTCAAAGAAATTAATACATCATTGAGCAACTTCTTCGGCCGCCACGGGAATCGTACAGAAGCGTATGATATCCCTCTTTCCAGAATGATCAGTGACATTTTGGATTGCGATTGAATGGCTGTCAACATCACCAAACAAGAAATATTTACCTGAAATGTACGTCAATATGTATATATCGAGACAATCACTGAATTTGACAAGTTTTCATTGAGCTGTTGCGACGGGTCACAGGGATTTATCACGCTTATACCGGTTGCTCTATTTACTATATGTGTTACACATATAGTAAATAGAGCAACCGGTATTAGCGTGATAAGTCCCTGTGCGACGGGTGTTGCAAAAAACAGGGGACGCTGACTTTTCCCAGGCATCTGGTCTCACCTCTGAATACAGCTAAACATGCCTTAGCGTCCTATGTATAGGGGGACTTCCTGTTTAAAGACACCAAGGTTTTCATTTCCCAAGTAAACAATTTTTATGTAAATGAACATGTTTTAAGAGACCACATGTCTTATGTGACTTTGATCTGGCATTCACCTGAATGGTCTTTAAAACATGTTCAAGTGTATTGTTTATTCCGGGGTTCGCAACTGTTCCAATAGAACTTCTAATGATATCTGCCTTACTTTCTCGACTTTGAGACTGAATAACTGATGGGTACTTCTTCGATGTTTATATACAGGTGCCATTCAAGACTCACGAGAGGTAATACTCAATAATGAAAAAAAAAGACCTTCCGTCATCAACTGATGTTTTTCATTTTACGTCTAGAGCAGATAAAATAATTGGGTTTTCATTCAGTTTCCTATGCCTCCATTGTAATGGTTTGACACTCTGGGTTTTTAGTTAAAAATATCCGTGGTAATTCTTCAAGTGTTCGATTAGTATGAACAAGGAAAATGCGCAAAGCTAATATAACCTTTCCTAATTTGATAGGACATGGAATTAGAAATACTCCCTTACACAAAAATTTTAAAAGACAAACTCTTCAGCCATTTGAAGATAAAGTTTCCTTTACCCCCTCTACCCCTACTATGACATTTTCATTTCTTTCTGGAGAAATAAAAATGCCAAATTTAAGAATTGTGCACCGAACTACCAAGCTACAGACTATATGTTTATCAATGTCCACGCTAAAATTGTATCTGTTCTTAAATGATGCTATTGAATTTGAAGACGTTTAACATCATATATGAATCTAGACGACCCACGACACTGATGGTCACATGAACACCTCACTCTATGACAAACGTGACGACTTCAATTTCAGCATTACAAACTTTCCTTTTCTGGGTAGCAACATCCCTTCATCGCCAGCTTATGGCGTGTTCATATCTCTGTTGATACGCTATGCCAGAGCAAGTACCAAATATACGGACTTTGTTCTGAGAGCTAGGCGTCTTTCAGATAAGCTGCCCAGTCAGGGATATGTTTGTGACCGACTAACATCGTCACTGAGGAAGTTCTACGGTCGATATGAGGAACTCGCCATACACTATGATGTCCCACTCTCCAGAATGGTGGATGATATTCTGCCATAGACCATTTGAACCATCCAACCAAAGATTGTACTCTATGTCCTTCGAAATGGAAGTAACCGGATGTGACAGTTCTACCGAATTGAAGCTGCGGGTGTTGCATGTATGCAGAGATGCTTACTCTTCATGGGCACCTGGTCTCACTTCCATATTGGGAGTTCGCTTCTTTTCATATGGTGGAGTTTTTTGTTTGTTTGCTTTGGTTCCTGTTTTATCCTGATTCTGTATGCCTTCGGTTTCTGATTTTCTGAATTATCGACTATGTGCTGTATACAGGGATATGGTCATTATCCATATTTGTCATCTAGACAAATGGAAATATCTAGCAATTAACCCTAGGATCTTTAAACTGATAATTTAATATATGTTAACAAGGTCGGTTGCTGGCACCAGTGAAAACTCAAGTTGGGTAGATCTTCATTTGCTTTCAAGAGAAAATATCAACCTTTTAAAAGTGGTCTAGTGGTTAGGACATCGGGCTAGGTACTAAAGGATCAACCAACATACAAACATGCTTAATGTCCTTGTCTGTGAAACTATTACGTGTCTTTGGAGTTAAACAGATAAAACTTTGTGAAAGAGTGTATGAAAAATAGAAGGTTAATTGATTGTAGTTTGTAGACATATGATTAGTGATGTTTGGGGTATATGAAAATCAGTGAATGAAAGTCTAACACAAAACCCGAAATCAGATTCCAAAAATAAAACAAAGGAAAGGATCTCCAACAACACCAGGTTGAAGCACCCACAGCAAACCCCCAAAACACCCAATGCAAAAACACAAAGCAGACAAGCACAGAAAGAGACGCATAAGGGACAAGGAACGTCAACGCACAACACAGAAACATCAAACACAAAGGACTACACTTAAACCAACGTGACCAATGGGCAACCGGTGCCGACTTGTGACGGACATCTGCCACGGAAATAGCAGAAGGTGTGGTTATCCTGGATTACGTGCGCACGACCCTCCCACTTTTCCGATTACCCAGAGGTATCGAAGAACGTAGAATTGTGGTGTAAAACAACCTCCTCTCTGTCAGATGACCACACACAGACAAGACCGCAAAACGCAGAAACCCAAGCAACACAGATGAATATGTAAATGGATATCAAAAGGGGGCGTACGTAATACAGTCCGTGCTCTACCGGCTGTAGGGAGCTCTTGTTTGTTATCACCAAAGGAGTCCGACTGACTTTAAGAGAGGACAGGCGGCCGGGGCCCTGTCTTCTCTAAAGAGGTGTGGACATGGCCCGTCATGGAGTCCCGTCGTCACAGTCAGTCAGAGTGCAAGTTTTAAGAATGCGCTGGTACAAGACTGTAGATTGGTCAAGTACCAAGCATAGTGTCCGTCTGGTGACATTAGGTTCATATCCACGGTATAAAAGGCGTTTGATGATTCTGACGCATTTTCGATAGTGATGTTGTCTATCTTTTATCCTTCTTATCTTGTTAATTATGTCACCATAAAATCAAAAGGCTTACAACTAAATGAACAAATTCAATGATGCCATTACAATACTATCCATGAATTCTACAGCACTCTAGCTGTGCAGGTCCATATGAAAAAAAAAAATCGGCAAAGGATTGTAGCTCTGGAAGTGGGGAAAAGAATCTAGCTGCAGGATAAGATTTTTTTATTCTAAAGATTGTGATTCTCTCTACATAACTTTTGTGCAAGGATATATACTTAATTCTACACCTCATCAAAATATGAGTGGACACTTTGGATTTTTTTTCATTCCCCTTTAACTAATTTGTTTTAGTGATACGGTGAACATTGTCATTTATTATGTTCAGGTTATCTGATATATAACAAAGCATGATGAATCATTAGATATTTGCACAGTTTTTTCATAATATAATTAGAAATAGAAAGAAAAAGAAAAGAAAGTTAAGAAAGCGTAGAGATGGACAGTTAATGAGAAAAGAAAAAAAAAACCCACATTCACTGGATTGTGTGCATTTAATAATTCTTTCAATCATACATGAAGAATATCTAAGTAGAATGAGAATTAAAAGTTTACAGATTCATTCAAAGGGCTTGTTTCCATTTAAACCATTTTTTTTTTCAAAATCAGATACATTGTATTTTATTTTCATTTTTGTAAGTCTGCTTTAATACTTTAATCATAAATCTTAATCATGACAGAAGACCTGGGAGTGAAAGTGGAGATTTTTGGCATTTACATCTGTACATGAAGAATGAAGTATAAAGACTGATGTATGCTGCAGAAATGTGCTTTCTGTCATAAGGTCATAAAATGAAATAAGTCTTACTGAAGTCTAATGTATTGAGAATGATTCGAAAAAATGAGTCATTTCATATAAAACAATTTGAACTTTTTCATAATTTCACAACTTCAATTTCACCACCACAGAATGTGCATAATGGATAGTCACATATTCCTATTTTTGGGTAGTTTTATTTGAAGTAAGGATGTGATGGTTTATTTCAAATTAAAAATATTGCAATAAACACTCAATATCCACAATTTTTCGGCCACTCGGTCTTTATCAAGTGAAAAAGCACGAATACTTTTTTACGCATGGCCTTGTTTACCAGCAGTAATGGATATTACGTAGAAATCTTTAATATTCGTACTTATTAGTGCAATGATCAAAGTCTCACATTTTTAAACCACCATTTTCATATTCTTGAGTGATTACATAGCGTTTAATTTAATTCGTTTTTTTTATTCCATAAGAAACTAAAAACTGCACTAAATTCTTTCATAAATTCATGTTTTCGATTGGACAGAGAAAGAAACAAGTGGTTAATTTTGGGATATAATTCAATAGTATCATTTAAGAACAGATTCATTTGCAGCATGGACTTTATAAAGGTTATTCTACATATCGGAGTGATGTTTCTTTTTCCTATTGTTTAAGGTCAGGATGGCGACTTTTAATAGGAATGAGGAAGAAGAAAGATGGATATGTCCACACGTAGAGGAACATCTCTTAAAACTATTCACACCAAAAAATCAAAATTTGCCCATCTTGTTTTTTATACTATAAAGGTCAATTTTTGGCCTATTTTAACATTTTTGTCATTTTAGAGAATACTTCATCATAACTTTACATACCTCTGAAATGCATGAAATTTCAAAATTTATATGTATCCTTATTTTTCGGTATTCTTATAGCTTGTATATGAATTAAAGCCTATTTTGAATAATTCTGTTAAAATGAACAGTTCTAAGGAAAGTATTTTCTTATAAATACGTTTTTGCTGGTGACCATGACAACAACTCGTAATTTTTATTAATAGCTGGAAGGTCGCCAGTTACCCATTTTTTTTTTACTATGTGTAGATATGGTATTGCTTTATCCTAAAGCAGTCAAACCAATATGTACCCGAATTAAGTTTTGAGCAAAATGACTCTACAATACAATACAATAATTTTTGAAAAAAATCATCATTTTGACCCCAAAACATAGAGTTGAACTCGAAGTTCGAACTTCTAATTATCTCACCTTTGAAGAGTATAATGAATAGCATATATTCTGATGTTTGAATCTTCAAAAGCAGAAAAATCGAAAATGGTTTGTTTTCCCCTATTTTCGGCGATTTATCATCGAAAAATATACATTTTGCCAAAAATACCAATTCAGCGATGAAATTCAAGGAGTATTATTTTTCTGAAATTATGTAACATACTGAGCTTATACCATTTATCGTCCATATTAGGTGATATGAAAATAGAGTTATCTCCCTGTAGTCGCAACCCTAACCTTATCTATACTCTGAATCTTTTTAAGTGTATTTCTGTGATTAATTTGACATATGACATTTAGTTATCCCTAAATGAGTAAATCTGTGTTAATCCCAAATTAGTTCCCAATTTTTACATAACTTCTCATTAATTGCTATTATATTTTTTACCAATCCATATGACTTGATTTTCTTTCAAAATCTATCTTAAGGCCAGATATATCTTTATCTCTGTGGATGCTGCAACCTGGTGTTGTTGGAGATCCCCTCCTTTGTTTTAAACTATTTCAAAATGTCAAGGGAAGTATTAAGAGATTCTTCAGAGCGATTTAGAAGGAGAGAAGTGTTATCAGCGTATTGAGATATCTTTATCTGTCGACAATTATTCCTTTAACTTTCGACTTATTCTAATTGGTAATATTTCTGCACAGAGTATGAATAGGTACGAAGAGACAGGATCCCGTCGAGGTTTAAATATTTTTTTTATAAATGCCCTCCCAGGTTAATTCTTGAATTGATATTGTTGTACAGTACTGTACATTGTACACTGTCCATTTTTGAATAAATCTATAAATAAAAGAAGTCCTGGAATTTGATTTTCTTCATCGTAATAATGGATTGATAAGACCGATAGTATAATGTTTTGAATTGTGGATAAAAGGCGGGCTGACAACATCATATATGCAGATTACAAACAAATACGGATGTGTTTACATGTTTATTGTGCATGAAAGCAAATTTCAAGCTGTAAAAATGGTCACAGAAGGTACATTTGGATATCACATTTCCAAACTCCATCAATTCGTAAATAATATGTATATCAACCTATTGCATATATAAGAAGTCCTCAAACTCCGGGAAATTATTAATTGCACATTAAATTTACGGAGAGCAATGACCATGATCTGCTTCTTTGTATTAATTTTGGTTCAGTTTACCCATTCAGCTTGTTCCATACAATATGACGTGGAAGACACCATATGTAATCTCTGTAAGCAGAGGAAAGTCTGTAAACCTGGCACCACACCCATGCCACACCCTGTTAAAGGTAGAGGTAAGGACATAACAAATCATTATATTCTTAAAAAGAGGAAAGTAGATTGATAGAGAAGGAGGTCATATTTTCCAACATCATGATGTAAAAATTTTTAAAATGACTCTGAAGTTGCAAATAAGTAATGTTATAGACCATACTTACCGTTGCCAAGGTAACTTATGTACATAGCAACAAGTGGGTTTATCTTGAATTTGCTTAATTTATAAAATAAATTCTATTCCTTATCATATACCCATCAAGAAAGAAGGAAAATTGGAAAATACAAACAGCATTTTGAAATCAATATATCAAAATTAGCTTATTATGTTGTCATGGTAACCAGCCTTTTTTTTTCAATATCAGACATTACTAGTGAGCTTATTTGAAATTTCATGTCCTAATTTTTATGATCCATAAAAAATCTTCTATTAATGTCGTATATAGACCAAATTATAAAGCTTCAAATTAGCTAAATTTTGCAAATTTCTCAAATTTTAAGGCCGTTGCCATGGTAACCAGATGACATAGAAATTAGATTTTGTCAAATTTTTCCTTTTTTAATTGTCCCTACTTATGTGTGAAATTTCATGAAAATCGGAGACCATGCGTGCCGAAATTTTTTAAATGGTTACAGGGAATTGCTTTTCGGGTCATAACATGACGACATTGCAGTTATCGTAACAAACATGACGACAACATGACGACATTGCAGTAATCGTAACAAAACATGACGACAACATGACAACATTGCAGTAATCGTAACAAACATGACGACAACATGACGACATTGCAGTAATCGTAACAAAACACTACAAGTAAAATCACCTTCAAATTCTGAAAAATGTTCTTATCTCCCGATTAATCATTTGCAAATTATTATACTTCCGCGTTCATCTTTCAGTACTGTTCTCTGCATCCTTTTCGGGTCATACTTACGTCAACCCCGGACAGAAGTTTGTCCTTGATAAGGTAACCATGGACATCGGAGGCTTGTACCATAAAGACGTGGGAATCTTCATATCTGACAGAGATGGCGTCTTTCTCTTCAATTGGAGTATCTTTAAGATGGCAGGGGCATTTTTCAGTGTACATTTGATGTTGGACGGGAATGTGAAAGCAAGTTCCTTCTCTGGCATAACTGGATATGAAACTATGTCCGGATCCTTTGCACTTCCACTCACAAAGGGCAGCAAAGTTTGGCTTCAGTGCGGATCCCATAAACAAGGAAGAGTACATGCTGGGACGTATGCTTACTTCTCTGCTGTGAGCCTTTGAAAAAAAGTTTGTTATTCATGCAGTGATTTCAATGAATAAAATTGAATCAGAATGCAAGCATTATTTGTAATATTATGAACACAAGTAGGAATGGAGGCTGCCATGCACCCAAATATGCAATTTTTTAACCTTCATTTTTAGAAGGCCTTTGATGCCGGGAATACGAAAATCAATTTTCCCAAGAAAAACTTCCGGGCCACATGGTCTTTTGGCGGCCATCTTGGATTGTTTTAAGAAGTTAAATATTTTGACATTATTTTGGAACCAGACATGCTAGAAAGACTTATAAACCCATTATCCAAACTGCTTTTTCACAAGCAATCGTTTGAAGAACTCTAAAATAACATGTAACTTCTTTGGGGATAGATATTCATGTAGATCAAACAATTTTTAATGTCGATATTGTTCATGTTGTTGTTTTTCTCAACAAATTTACATTCACATATATATTTGCCGATTAACTAATGTCACATAGGATCAAATGCAACAAAAGTTTCTTTTTAAATCAATCATCATTGTTGAAGAATTCATTGATATCATTATCTTGTTCCTGATCACACTGATGTCCACACTCTTGCATCAGTGTCTCCAATAGGTTACTACAGAGGTTCTAACATATCATATATAATTTTACCTAGCCTTGATAATTATCAAACGGTTTGAATATTTCAATAGATGGATTGGTCAGCCCTTTTGTATAATACCAGTCCATGGTTCACACAATAGATGCAAAATCCATCATGGAGTATGGCATTCTTGACAAATCAACCTTAGATTTCGTGGTTAAATTATCATCATCACTGATCTTTTCTTCAATATGAGTGATTTCACTTTGTACGCTAATTCATCCCTTGTTTATCCATGTATAAAGCATATGAACAATTCTATCATCATGATGTCCAAAGGTAATATTACCTAGTCATTACCTAGGTTTCTTAAATGAAAATGGAATTCATGGGAAATGCGTACATCAGGCTAAGTGAAATGCAGGTTATCCAGGTTATTTTGGTTGAGTCGGTACATTTTAAGTGGTCCATCTTAACCCTTACCCTTGAGTTCACTCATAGCATCTTCAGAGAAAGCATACAATCCAAGAAGAAATTAGCAGCTAATTCACTCTGGTTTACAATTTGTCAATGTTTCCCCGTCCGTATATCAATAAGGACTGCTTACATGTGCAGTGGTGTGTGCATGGTAAATAAGAATCATGAAGATATCAGTATCTGGAGTCACAACTACAGCTGAATTATATTCTAATGAAATGAACATTACAGAAGTACCCATCAGTTATGAAAGAAAGAAGAGGATCTTCGACAACACTAGGTTTCTGAACCAAATCACCTCGAGCAAAATCACTGAGTAGACATGCACGACAAGAGACACAAAAAAGACAAGGATAACCAAAAACAGCATGCAAACATTAAACAAAATAATTACACATAAACAAATGAGACCATCTGTGTCGACTAAGGACTGCAATATCTCGGAGAACACACACTTGTAGTGTAAGATAGCCTCCTCACTGCAAGATGACCCTACAAACAAGAGAGCAAAACACGTGGACCAAAGCAACACACAGATGGATATGTAAATGAATATAAAAACAGAGGGCGTAGGAAATTGAGCTCGTGCTCTGCCGACTGTAGCGAGATCATGCATGTTATCACAGAGTCCGAACAACATTCAGAGAGGACAATGGTCGAGGCCTTTTCATCTTTAACGAGGTGTGGACAGTGCTAATTATGGTGCTCGATCGTCACAGTCAGTCAGAGTGCAATTCTTAAAAATGTACTGGTACAAGATTGTAGATAAAGTTAAGTATCATGCCAAGAGTTCATCAGATTTCAACCCGACATACTTCTTCATTTGAAGTTTGCCATGCCACTGCATACTTAAAATGAAGAACGAATCTGGTATTTGTATCACAACTTGGTAATCTTATTAACAAGTACACGAGTATTTATTTAAAAGACGAGGACAAAGTTGTGCCTTCGACAATATATTTTTACGAAGACTCTGAGAAATTGGTCGTGTGCTTTTATGGAATTTGAATGTGAGACCCTGTCTTGTCAACCATCTGGTCCAGTATATTTTAAGTATTAAGTATTTGCATATCACCAAAGGTAAGTTGAAGAATCGTCAGTGAATGAAAGAAAGCATTGCCATCTTGTATAGGGAGGGATCCAGCAGGAAAACGTAAAGTATATTTTCCTTGCAGGTATTTCAATATCGATAACAATGATCTAGCATTCATACTTCTTGTCAAATCATTGTGTATAGTTAAACATTTTTGGGCTTACGAAATATCCTCCTACCCCAGTACCACAGTCTTGATACAACTACAGGGATTTTCACCAAAATTAACAATGTATCCTTTCAAAGAATTGTGAGATCCCTCTATCTATAAAAAGAGGAGCCAATCTACAACAGGATTCGGTTAGAGCTTAGCACCCACAGGATCCCGTCGAGGTTTAAATATCTTTTTATAAATGCCCTCCCATGTTAATTCTTGAATTGTTATTGTTGTACAGTACTGTTATCCATTTTTGTATAAGTCTATAAATAAAAGAAGTCCTGGAATTAGATTTTCTTCATCGTAATTATTGATTAATAAGACCGAAAGTATAATGTTACTGTTTTGAATTGTGGATATAAAGTTTGAGTATATGACGGGCTGACAACATCATATATATAGATTACAAACAAATACGGATGTGTTGACATGTTTATTGTGCATGAAAGCAAATTTCAAGCTGTAAAAATGGTCACAGAAGGTACATTTGGATATCATATTTCCAAACTCCATCAATTCGTAAATAATATGTTTATCAGCCTGTTGCATATATAAGAAGTCCTCAAACTCCGGGAAATTATTAATTGTACCTTAAATGTACGGAGACAAATGACCATGACCTGCTTCTTTGTATTAATTTTGGTTCAGTTTATCCATTCAGCTTGTTACATACAATATGACGTAGATTTTCATAATTCCGGATGTTTGTTTTATTCTCGATATCTACAACAATGTTTGAATCTCTTAAATTTATGTTTCTACTGATTAAGTTGTAAAATATGGAAACAGAAGGTACATGTTATTTTGAGAACTATATGTTTCGTCAACTTGCTATAAAAGGGATGGTTTAACTTGTGAGCATTGTCCAATACAGTTTGGGTAACAGACAACGATCAGATGGCTATCATATGCTTCTTTGTATTTATCTTGGTCCAGCTTACCCAGTCAGCTTTTTCCTTGAAATACGACATGGAAGACACCATATGTAATCTCTGTAAGCAGAGGAAAGTCTGTAAACCCGGGACCACACCCAGTCCACACCCTGTTAAAGGTAGAGGTAAGGACATAAAAAGTCATTATATTCTTAAAAGGGGGAAAAAGGAGGAGGAGGTCGAAAGTTCATTTTATCTGTCTTAAATTATTCCTTTTTCCTTCGTGAATTTTAGTTCGTTAGATTTGAGGCAAATAAATTTTGATTGTATAAATTCTTTTATCAAAGAATGAAACTGGTTTTTGGAATTTTCATTTAAACGTTAATTTGAAATTTAGATATTGGTAATATATCAAAGACTCAATTATTAAACCTTAATTGATTGTTTTTTAAATTGATGTGTACTCTTTGGCGTGTTAAATGATGTGGAAATAGAATAAGCGGGGAAGTTAAAGATTTTCGGTCAGGTGAAAATACAATCATTCAGGCTGCATTCGTAACGCAGTTCCGCACAAGCAGAACACTGTTCCGAACTTTCGAACACGACAGAACAGTGTTCGGAACCTGTTCCTCTTGTTCTTTTCGCCAAGCAGGTGTAGCCGGCACAGAACAGAAACAACATGGCGGAAAATATGCTGGTCTAACGTGAATAAGGGACAACATTCACTTCAAATAAAGCAACGAGGGTGCATATCTCCCGGAAAGGTGTCATATATACTTCTACAAACTAACCATACATATTCCATGATTATATATGCTGTCCAACCCTTCAAACGTTGCAACGATGTAAGTGCAGTGACTGTTTTGCTCGAAGGAAGTTAATTTTCCTAAGTAGTCGTCCTTCTTTCCTAGGCTCAAAACGTGTCTTGTACTTGCCTTCGAGCAAATTTTAATTTCTCAATTGTCATTAATTATGTACGATAATGTGTAAAGGACTATTTCAAAAATAATCTGTTACCCCCCACCCCCACCCCAACCACCACCATCGTCACCACAACCAATGGAGAGGTATGCTTATCATGTAAAAAAAATTGTACATTGAAGGAAAAGCGAAATCCAGCACCTTTTCTATGACTTGAATGCACATGCTTAGTATTACGTCCAAAGGAAGCATGTCTGTGTGACATCTTTTTTTTGGGGGGGGGGGTTAATATTTTATTCCCCGGGCCCCGTAACAATCTTCTCGAAAATGTTTTTTTTTTACCCACAAGCCCACTGACACATTCTGCAATATATTTGGTTGCAGTAAATTAGTTAAAATATCTGGCTTTTTGCGTTAGCAGGACAAAATTCTAAGTTACCTTGGGCATTTCTTTGGTGACTTTTTGTGCCATAATTATTTAAGTATGTTACTGATGCACGTATTTTTTTCTGTCTTTTTGTATGGAAAAACTCAAAACTTGAACATAACTTTTAAACATGTGTATTCCTTTTTGCAAGAGTTTTTTGTTATGAGGATGAAAATTTGACCATCTTTTTTACTTCTGAGTTTGACCTACTTATAAAAACAGGGTTTTTGCTGATGAAAGTTGTTTACCAAGGCAAGGACTTATAAACCTGTGTAAATCCCTAATCAAAATTGAAATATGTGTGGGAGAGCCTGAGGTGAACACTTCAACAGAAATTATTCATTTATTTATCTATTTTTCTTTCTATATTCTTATTATTTCTCAAACTCCTACCTTTATATCCTCTTTAATCGCTTTAAGAGTGAATTAAATATAGAGTGATAATTTCCAACAATGTTTATAAGGAGTGTAGTATCACTGCTGTCAAGAGGGTCAGTCCTCAACGCTGTTTTATCCCTTTTATATTGCGATTCTTCCATTTCTACTAATACCACTGTTCAAGTGCTGCCTTTTCAGCCATATTGGAGCTGTTCCATCTGTTCTATCGCATTCGAAAGGCAGAACAAATGGAACAATCAGAACAGAGTTCTGCACAAGCGTTACGAATGCAGCCTCAATTTCCATTGTTATTTTCAAAAAACGAAGATTCTGATTGGCTGAGAAATTTTGTTGATACATCGATCAACAATAATTTTCACGGAAGTCTATTAATACAACTATTTTTAGAACCGGGGTTCCCTCAAACACGAATAAACTCGTTGCTGAAAATACAATTTGTTAACGTTAAGGGTACCATTTCTGTTCTACTTTAATACTAAAATATTAACTGTGCATGTAGGATTTGATCAAACTGGTTATAGAGAGACGATAGTTCGCTGTTTAAATAATGGCGGCTGCCATAATTTGTTTTCGTCTTCGGGGGCAATTGTATCACTGTGCAACTCCCCGAACTTACGAAATATAGCGCGGTGATTGATTGTTATTAGATCCAAGAAAACATTCTGTTTTATATAAAATGATAAGAAATGAATCTTATGTTTTCTGTCCAATATTTCGGGTGATACCTGCATCAACAGAAAAAATATAAGATTCATTTTTTAAGGAAAGAGAGATAAGGAGGACACCCCCAACCATGACGACATTGCAGTAATAGTATCACAACACATAATTAAAATTACCTTTAAATTCTGAAAAAATGTACTTATCTCCCGATTATCATTTGCAAATTATTATACTTCCGCGTTCATCTTTCAGTACTGTTCTCTGCATCCTTTTCGGGTCATACTTACGTCAACCCCGGACAGAAGTTTGTCCTTGATAAGGTAACCATGGACATCGGAGGATTGTACCATAAAGACGTGGGAATCTTCATATCTGACAGAGATGACGTGTTTCTCTTCAATTGGAGTATCTATAAGATGGCAGGGACATTTTTCAGTGTACATTTGATGTTGGACGGGAATGTGAAAGCAAGTTCCTTCTCTGGCATAACTGGATATGAAACTCTGTCCGGATCCTTTGCACTTCCACTCACGAAGGGCAGCAAAGTTTGGCTTCAGTGTGGACAACATAAACAAGGAAGAGTAAATGCTGGGACGTTTGCTTACTTCTCTGCTGTGAGCCTTTGAAAAAAAAATTGTAATTCATACAATGATTTCAATGAATGAACTGAATAAGATTGTAAACATTTGTAATTTTTAAAACGAGCATTACTATCTATACTTAATATTTATGTATAGGCTAAGAACTTGAATAAAAAGAGGATCTCATTATGAATTTGTTTTTCAAATTTATTTATGAACCGAGATGTGCAATTTATATCTACGACAAGATTCATGAATATTTTATGAATATAGATTCATCGTTTGAGATCAACATCAAAGAAGTATCTTTTTATCATATAAATGTTTAGCTTATTTGATAGAAAAAAATACCCATATCGGGAGTTCGCTTCTTTTCATGTGGTGGAGGTTTTGTTTGTTTGCTTTGGTTCCTGTTTTATCCTGATTTTGTATGCCTTCGGTCTCTGAATTATCGATTTTGTGCTTTATACAGGGATATGGTCATTATCCATATTTGCCTTTTTTACCACTGACCATGTGCCACTGCTGGTGGACAAATTTTCCCCGAGGGCACTTGTCGGGCAGTCTTTTGCTTCAATGGATAGTACACAGGAGACCTACAAAGTGGCTAGGCCGTCGCCCACTATAAAAAGGCCCCAACCTGTTGCGTCTAAGGACACATACGCAACAGGTAATTTAGGTGTCCATAGAATTAGTCTACATGACATCAGAGACGAAACATTTGTAGTAAGTAGAAACCATGAATTTTGGTACAAACATGCAGATGGGTATATTAAAATCAAGCCCTGTAAGATTGAAGTGGTCGATATACTAAAAGAGCGCCAATTTTCACCAAGCGATTGCTCAGTTTCTAAGTGCGGCACGAAGAACTGCGAAACTTGTAACATCTTAATAACAGATACTTCCTTCTCAAGTAATCTCACAAAACAAACATTTAACACGCATAGTTTTGAAAACCTAAACTGTAGAGTGCTCACTTTGTGGATTGATTTATGTGGGTGAAACCAAAGGTAAGCTCCGAACAAGAATGTCAGGACATCGGTCAAAAATAAATAATAAAGGAAGTCAACTTCTTTATCCGCATTTTGACCAGGCCGATGTTTTATCTAAGAGAGTCAGAATCCTGGAGAAAATATATCACCCCACAAACAATCCCAATTTGGGCACACCTTTCCGTTGCAACAGAGAAGAGTTCTGGATAAAAAAATCTTAACACTGAAGCGCCCTATGGGTGCAACGATAATATTAGCAACTTAGGAAACTTAACAAGTCCCGGTTGTCAATCGGTAAATGTGACTAGCTTATTCAACAGACCACAAAGAAGACCTCGAAGTCATTGCATTCGTAAATATAATAGGCCTGAGATAATAGTTTCTCCTTCGATGACTTGGTTCCATTTTTGAATGAGCCTCTAGGCCTTCATTATATTCGTACCAAATTATACTCTGTTCCTTTACGGAAGTTACACAAAATCTACGAATATACGAAGGACCTCACATATACCGATACACGTTCCCCAGAATACAGACTACATGGAGTCATCTTTGACATTTCTACTTTTCGTTTATTTCAAGCAGTTAGATCAGATAAATCAGAGGAGAAAACAAACCGTCCTTTCATTAAAGTAAGATTTGCAAACAAAGGTATTGATAAATTGAATCTTGGTCAAATTTTGAATCACAAAACTGTCACAGAAAAAATCCTACCATATTTCAAAAGAAAAGATACTCTTTGTATTTCCTATAGCTACACACCAACAGTTGCATCTAAAATTTACAATTACAAACGATTCTTGCAGTGTATTGATTTCAGTAATCCCTCACTACATCCACTTCCTTGCGAATGTTCTTCGTCGGATTTCAACTACTCTCCCTGTGGACACGTTATTACTGGTTACCTTAGTATAGTCAAGAACGACAAGTTGAGAGAATTGTTAAAAAGGGTCACAAATACAGAGAAAGTATGTCCTTTACATGGAACCAAAATGTGAAAATTATCATGGACTCTTGTGAGGAATATGCAAGACGTTGGGCAAAGAAAGAGGATGTACAGCTCGACACCCTTTCCGAATGGATAAAATCAATCAGAGGGTTACTTTTATCTAGAATTTACCGATTAAAATTAACTGTGAACACCAGATTCGAGTCCATATTTAAAGTCCCTGATGTTATCACAGAGCATACCTACCTCCAATGAGTTAAAGAAGATCCTGACGATAATCTCAACAGCACTCACAATAGAGCACAAAATTAAACATCGACGGACCCCTAGCAAGCTAGAGGTGGGACCAGGTGCCCGGGAGGAGTAAGCATCCCCTGTTGGCTAGCCGCACCCGCCGTCGATGTTAATGAAGCATGGAAATGAAAATATATAAAATTCATGCACTGTCTGACGTTATGTCTATATAGAAAGTGCTATGGCGACAATGTCAGGGAAGTATATTCAAAACACTTACTGTCAAACCCCTCGCGGGGAACTTTTTTACGAGCTCCACACGGCAAAGGGCATAAGTGTGACACAAATGAGTTAAAGAAGATCCTGACAATAATCTCAACAGCACTCACAATAGAGCACAAAATTAAACATCGACGGACCCTAGCAAGCTAGAGGTGGGACCAGGTGCCCGGGAGGAGTAAGCATCCCCTGTTGGCTAGCCGCACCCGCCAAGAACATTATGTCATAAGTCATGTCCAAGAACATTATGTCATAACACCAGCGGACAAAGCCTCAAATAATTACACATTTACTTGCAAAAAGTACTATTTCGACAGTCTAGTTAAAGAGTTGGGTTTAAATTCGACAACTGGAAATCCCACTTACACTCCAACAAACCTTTCTGCCTCGGAAATAATAGATAACCACAAATCAGCTTTTGCTTCCTTTGGCTTCGACACTAACAATTTAGATTTAGATTTACCATACCTAAAATGCATAAGAATCCGTACAAACAACGTTTCATCGCTGGTTCCTCAAAATGTTCTACCAAATCTGTATCGATCTTACTCACCAAAGTTTTATCTGAAATCAAATCTGGGCTTCCAAAATATTGTTCGACAGTATATTCTCGCAGTGGTATCAACCAGATGTGGATTTTAAAGAATTCGAAGGAACTTTTAGAACATCTGAAATCCACTCATTTTAGTAGAGTCCATTCGATCAAAGCCTTTGATTTTTCGACACTTTACACTACAATTCCACATTCTAAATTGAAAGAAAGACTCGCAAGAAATAATAAGTAATGCGTTTACAAGTAAGAACGGTAATCGCAAATACAAATTTATTGTTGTTAACTATGACAAAACCTACATTGTAAAAGAAAAGTCCAATTCTGAAAATAAGTATACTGAAACAGATATTATTCAGATGTTAAACTTTCTGATCGACAACATTTTTGTGGTGTTTGGAGGAAAGGTCTTCCAGCAAATTGTCGGAATTCCAATGGGGACTAATTGTGCCCCACTCCTTCCCGACATTTTCCTTTACTCGTACGAAGCTGAATTCATTCAATCTTTGGTCTCTGAAGGGAAAAGATACTTAGCTTCTGACTTCAACTTCACTTACAGATACAAAGACGATGTGTTGTCCATCAATAATCCAAAATTCGCGGATTACCTCAGCAGTATCTATCCTTCGGAGCTTGAAGTCAAAGAAACTACAGAGACAAATAATTCAGCATCCTATTTGGACATAATGTTGTCCGACGACACTGATGGTCACATGAACACCTCACTCTATGACAAACGTGACGACTTCAATTTCAGCATTACAAACTTTCCTTTTCTGAGTAGCAACATCCCTTCATCGCCTGCTTATGGCGTGTTCATATCTCAGTTGATACGCTATGCCAGAGCAAGTACCAAACATACGGATTTTGTTCTGAGAGCTAGGCGTCTTTCAGATAAGCTTCTCAGTCAGGGATATGTTTGTGACCGACTAACATCGTCACTGAGGAAGTTCTACAGTCGATATGGGGAACTCGTCATACACTATGATGTCCCACTCTCCAGAATGGTGGATGATATTTTGCCATAGATCATTTGAACCATCCAACCAAAGATTATACTCTATGTCTTCCGAAATGGAAGTAACCGGATGTGACAGTTCTACCGAATTGAAGCGATGAGTGTTGCATGCAAGCAGGAGATGCCTACTCTTCCTTGGCACCTGGTCTCCTTCCCAAATCGGGAGTTCGCTCCTTTTCATGTGGAGGAGGTTTTTGTTTGTTTGCTTTGGTTCCTGTTTTATCCTGATTTTGTATGCCTTCGGTTTCTGATTTTCTGAATTATCGATTTTGCGCTGTATACAGGGAAATAATAATTAATCATATTTGTCATCTGAACACCATCCCTATTTTGGTAATCGATTTTATTTAATTTTGCCACTGAATTGACCCTGCAGGAAATTTGGAGCCGCGCACTCTCTGCAAAGAAATGGCACAAGTTAATTAAAGAGAATATAACCAGAGGGCGCTATTAAAATGATATTTGGTTGTGCCTGAAAATCACTTTGGCCGGAAGCATCACTGATGAGGATTTTACTATCCGAAACACGTGGCTGGTGCATTAAAATTGGTTTAAAATTTTCTACAAGAAGGTAAAGAGTTGCAAAATTTCCGTATTATCATAAATATAGGATCTCAAATGAATTTTCATTTCATACGATGTATTATGAAACGAGTTGTGCGTTTTATATCCCCGAGCCTTGGCGAGGAGACATAAAACGCACAACGAGTTTCATAATACATCGTATGAAATCGAAATTCATTTGAGATTCTTTTAACACATGATATTGCCTAAAATGTATATTTCTAACGTGAAGTCAACGTTTCAGAGAACTGTAGAGGCGAATCACGCCATGATATAGAAGTCGTCTGCTACGCCATGAGAAGTAGTGTCCCCATCGTATAGATATTCTGTGCGTAAGAGAAAAGTATTTCAATTTTGAATAGTATTTTAATGCAAGAATTAATTCAACAACAACAATTTTAATCATTGATATTGACTCCGGGACTGAATTTAACAGTTGGCCGATATTTGAAAGGTCACATTTGTCAAGGTTTATGTGATTAGGTTCCAAACTTGACCAATCGCATTCAAGCAGAGCGATATGTAACGTGTTATCAAATCATATATTTATGAAACTGCATAACGGGTGTATCATGTAATAAAAAAATTTATGGAATGACGTAATCTAATCGAAAGAGGTTATCATATGAATATATATTTATTTTGCCACGGACTAGTTCGAACCAATCAGGGAGCGTAAATCGCTCCACGTGCACGCCGTCTAAAATAGTCCTTCAGCAATTTCGCAATTGCCGTATAAATGAATTTCAAGTAAAAGGAGTCGTGAAACGCCCATTTTCTGCAGCAAAAAACGGAGGTTTGGTCCTGTACAAAATAAAACAGTTATTATATTCGCCTCGCCTTCTATGGGCTTGACCAACTCGACAAATCTTAGTAGAAAGTCAGTAACAAACCCAATAACTAATAATAGTAGTTGGTGTTTATGAATACGCTAGATTAAAAATGTAATGGTTGATATTCGACGAAGATTTTAACTTGTTATCCTCATTATGTTTATGGGAACTGTATGAATTTGGCCTGGTCGACATGTCTAAGACCTTTATAATCATAGCGAGCAAGCTTTAATGGTAACACATATATACGAAACAAGTGGAAAATGACATGCACGTTTCGGGTACTTAATCCTCGTTAGTAATCCTCATTCTAAACAATTTAATTTGGCCAAAGAGTATGAATGTTATGTCCAATAATGTACCGAAAGACGTAGCAGGTGTCTGTTCTGTGTTTTTTGCATGGGTGTTTTGGGATTTTGCTGTGGGTGCTGCAACCTGGTGTTGTTGGAGATCCCCTCCTTTCTCTTAATCCGCGTTAGTAATCCTCATTCTAAACAATTTAATTTGGCCAAAGAGTATGAATGTTATGTCCAATAATGTACCGAAAGACGTAGCAGGATGGGTGGTATATAATGCTATGTACAGGACCCACATTTCAGAAATTTCAAGAAATTCTTCGAATGCGTTGAGGAAACGATCAACAGAAATTGATCGAACTTAGCTACATGTGCCCTCAGGGACTCCTGGTCCACCAGCAGTGACACTCATCAAGTGGTTCAAATGTTAAAAGTGTTCAAATTCAATAGCATCATCTAAGAAACAGATAAATTTGCAACATGGACCAGACATGCACGTTTCGGGTATTTAACCTTATAGTTAATGGCGAGAATCTTTGCCCACAAAAACCAGAAACCAGATTTAAAAAAACACAATCAATAAGTATACAATGTCTTAGAACAAAATAAAACAAAACAATGAAAGGACAATGAAACGAGATGAATTGAAGTGCATCAATAACAAAGCACCATAGATGAGTTAAAGAAGATCCTGACGATAATCTCAACAGCACTCACAATAGAGCACCAAACTGAGCATCGACGGACCCCCAGCAAGCTAAAGATGGGACCAGGTGTCCGGGAGGAGTAAGCATCCCCTGTTGGCTAGCCGCACCCGCTGTCGATGTCCATGCACTGTCTGATGTGATGTTTATATAGAAAGTACTATGGCGGTCATTTCAGGGAGAAATAAGATCTTACTGAACAATATCTACAGAGTCCAGCGATAGGAGCGAATAGGAGTAGATCTATGATGTAATCAAGAAGGACAAGTTTTCTCTACAACACATACAAAGGACATCGCACGATTTTACAGAAAATCTGCCCAGTTAATAAAACAATAAAACTTTCTTAGGGATTAGAACAAAATCTTTTAGGGTTTCAGTTTCATATCATTATAAGTGAAATATAAGTACTGAACGGATCTTCTTTGAATGCAATCAAAAACCATTTTACATGTTCATGTCTTTTTATATAGACATAACCTTAGACAGTGGATGGATTTTAGATATTACTTTCATTCTCGTGCGTGAACATCGACGGCGGGTGCGAATATCCTAACAGGGGATTCTTACTCCTCCCGGGCACCTGGTCCCCCACTTGCGCGCTAGGGGTCCATCGATGCTCAATTTTGTGAGTGCTGTTGAGATTATCGTCAGGATCTTCTTTAACTAATTCGTAATATATTGAGGCCTGTTATGTTAAATAATACTATTGAATTTGAAGACGTTTAACATTTGAACTACTTGGTTAGTGTCCCTGCTGGTGGACCAAAAGTCCCCGAGGGCATATGTAGCCAAGTTCGATCAACTTCGGTTAATCGTCTGTCTCTTTAACGCATTTGAAATTTTCTGTTACAACATTTCTTGAAATTTCTAAAACGTGGGTCCTGTAGTATCATATCCCACCCATTCTGCTACGTCTTTTGGTACGTTTTTGGACATAATAATTTTCATACTTTTCGGCCATTTTACATTGTTTAGACTTAGGATCACTGACGAGGGTTTAGTAACCGAAACGTGCATGTCTGGTCCATGCTGTAAATCTATCAGGTCTTAAATGATGCTATTGAATATGAAGACGTTTAACATTTATCTTTTGTTAGAAGACAATGTAATATTTTCTCTTTGTGCTCAAAATCTGATATTGTTCGGGATTCATAACCCTTTCTGAAGATTATTTATCATCCATAGAATATTAATTTGAATGGCAAAATTATTTTTATATTTCGAGATAATTTAGACGTACCTTGTTCCCCACTCACCAATTTTCCGAAATTTCGATCACATGGCACGATAGATCTTACTTATCATACTGAAAGCTTTTATCAATGCATGTATAAAGGTTTAGTGAGATTGAAACCTATAGCAAGGTGGGGAAAAATATCTGTAGAAAAATCTTTCAAATTTTCTTTGATTTCAATGTTCACTTTGACAGTTTCGTCCCAATTGTAGACAAAATATCTTCCAAAAGTTTTTTAAACACCACAGACATATAAAAATAACACAGACAAAGAATTATTTTGGTATTTAATACAGAACATATAAATGTATATGTCGGCCGATCCGAGGACTTAGTAAGGTTTAAACAAGCAACCTCTTGGTCACTGGCTCGATGCGTTATCCACTAGACCACGGCGCCAAATTTCTCTCAAAAGTTATTTTTCAGAATAGATTTTCTTTATCGATATTTATTTTTTTATTCTAATTGGACTGATTGTCCTATGGTATTGTTCGAACTCCTGTCATCACTGTACAAGATAATCAGATCACAAAGTTTTGTTCTGAGTACTGTTAGCTTTTTAGTAATTATTAGTCTTTCAGTAAGACCCTGGTTTGCAGAAATCGGCTTTGTACACATCTCTCTAACAACATTCCACAAGACATTATTAAATGCGTTTCATAAAAAGAATGTAATGGTCATTAACACAGGGCTTGGTCAAAAACCCTTTCTCGGCACAAACCGTTTCCTCTACAAGTCTATGTTAGAAAACCCCTAGGGCGGACACTCTCTTGGTACATTTGTGGCTTTCTCTTTTCCATCCAACAAACTGATCCCATGGCTTAATTGATAAGATATTGGTTTCTTTATCTCAATAAGAATGAATGAAAGAAATCTAAATCGAAAATTCATCCGATGGTTCCTTCCTTGATGATTTTCAAACTGAACTTCATTTGTTTATGGCGATTATTTCAGCTAAAGTATATCCGATATTTGGGTCAACATGTGCCGATCATACAGTGCCAACTTGAAAATCCAAGAAATTCTGTTAACAGAAAAGTTGCACCGGCCAATTACAGATTGCCACGATCGTGTACAAAAGAGAAATACAGCTATTACTGTGAAATCATTATATTTCGTGGGGACTCAATTTTCGTGGTTTCCGTGGATAACCTCATCCACGAATTTACAACCCAAACGAATAATTGTACATAGAGAGAATTGGAACAACTTTTAATGACAGACAAGGGTGAATAATTTACATGCGATTGACGTATAAACACCTTCCAATGACATGGATACATACGTTAATTGCTTTGAATTGAAGTGTTAGTCAACACTGTTTTTGTTGCACGGTCTACGTTGTAGACGGTAATTTACTCCTTTCCAGACGGTGCATTAATTTTCATTGTGTAGCAATGATTCGATTAATGATTGAAGTAATGATTGAATGATTGACTGTGTCGTTGACTGACTACCATACGTACTTTTTTTAGCTAGCATTGAAGAATTATCCAATCATTGGTGATAATTGTTTGATGGCCTAACAATTGCCATGCAACAAGTGGGTTATTCAACTGCTCCTCGGGCTACGCCCTCGGAGACAGTAGAATAACCCTTACTCACAACTGTTTGTCACATTAAATCAGCCTTAAATACGCTACTGAATAAACCCTACACAAAATTTGGAGCCATTCATTTTGGCAAGAGGGAATTAAAGCTCTGTATTGTAAATGGCGCCAGGAAAATTCACTTTGGCTTTATTCAAACTGTCTGGCATGAAGTACTACTGACAAGGATTAAAATATCCGAAACACGTGTCTAGTACAACAAAATTGGTACTATAAAACATATATTTCAATATTAACAATTATAAAACTCACTTTTAATTAGTCCCCTATTAGGTAATATATTAGCAACAACTTGGCGTGAGTGGCAATAAGCTATTTGTGTTTAATGAGTTTTATGTGTAGTCCTTTGTGTTTGATGTTTCTGTGTTGTGCGTTGACGTTCCTTGTCCCTTGCGCGTCTCTTTTTGTGCTTGTCTGCTTTGTGTTTTTGCATTGGGTGTTTTGGGGTTTTGCTGTGGGCACTGCAACCTGGTGTTGTTGGAGATCCCCTCCTTTGTTTCTCTCAAAGAATCCGTTCGATGGCGGTAAAAATTTCAAAGAGTCAATTGTATTCTTTCTATGCGATGTAACTTTGAATAGGCAGCATCCACGAAATTACGTCCCCACGAAAATACTGAATCTCACGAATCCACGAATATTGGGCCCCACGAAAATAAATGATTTGACAGTGTATACATGTAGAAAGTATCCACCCTTGGGATTTTTTATATAGACTTGTAGAGGAAATGGTTTGCACTGAGTAAAGGGTTCGTGGCAAAGCTATGATACCTCACC
Source organism: Pinctada fucata (assembly GCA_028142955.1). Classification (NCBI taxonomy): domain Eukaryota; kingdom Metazoa; phylum Mollusca; class Bivalvia; order Pterioida; family Pteriidae; genus Pinctada; species Pinctada fucata. The sequence goes on from AP027105.1 coordinate 4,046,241, forward strand.
CCCGAAGTCGTTTTAAAGCACCATGCTGTTGATGGTCGAACTCAAAACTATGTTAATTTACATGAAGGAAGCTGACGCTCAGATAGATGAATCTAACGGCTATAAAATTTAAGATTAAATTAAGCCTTATTTATTTTACAACGTTTAACAAACAAGTTACACAACTTATATTAATGTCTCACGTTGTCTCAGATGTTGGCGTGAGGGAGTCCAAGGAGCAGGAGGAAACCGGAGCACCCGGAGAAAAAACTCCTTCAGAGGCCTGGGTGGGAGACCACCTAGCCCCCCCCCCCCCCCCCCCCCCACATTAGACCCTTCGCCGAATCTTCGGACCTTAGAGGTGAGAAGCGAGTGCGCTTCCACTGCGCTAACCCGGGCAATCTAACGGCTACATACCTTACTACAGAGAGTTTCGGATAATATATTTAAGACAAATTCCAGAAGACTATGAGACCCCCCCCCCCATTCCGTGCTCACAACACTTGTATTGTACGTAACTTTGAACTTTCCCTTCCTCCCCTGTGGCAGTGTTGATGGATGACAATAGGAAGTGAAACACTAAAGTGGATTTATGTAGGGTTCATTAGTCCAGTGACAAGGAGACAGCAATAGATAACAATACAATACAACTTATAAGCCTTATTAGTTTTCATCATTTCAAAATCATGGTATGCGCATCTTAAGTAGAGCTCACTAACTACCACAATCTTAACCGTGTGTTGACGGGCGGGGACGAACTAGTCAAAAATGCTCCTTTTTAGAAATTTTCTCAATAATTTGTTATTCAATTCAAATGCAATATCTATTTTTTTTTTCTCAATAATTTCTTGAAAATAATATTGCTTTTCATTTTCGCCAATTGAATCCCCTTCCTTACCAAAGTTTTATCCACTTATGAAAAATTATCAAAGTCCATGTATATCTTGATTTTTTCACAATTTGTGATGAATTTTCCTAAAAGCAATAGTTATAACGTCCTATTGCTCAATTAAAATGAGGAAATATGACCATAAAACATTTTATATTATCGCATGTTAACTTTTTCAACGGAAATGTAATACTTTGGACAGTTTTGTTTAATCACGAGGCAAGTGATAAGGGAAATACTTTATGGAAACAAACAATAAGTACTCTACAGAGTTGTTCGTTGAGTGGACACTTCTTTGATTCTTCCGATATGAGCCACCAAAGAAATCCAAGCTCTACCAGCAGGGAACCGCTCCGCAGTATTGGCGAGTATTCATTTATGTCTTATACTTAGTTTAGTTTAAACATATTTTATTCATCATAAACATGATAAGGGATTGGGCAAAAGTTATCTCAACATTATTGAAGCCATCTCCTTATGTCTTATACTAATGATAACATATTTTTTTATTGTTTATGTATGTCGGAAAATGCATCTATTTTCATATTATAAGGATAAAAAAGAAGTGAAACTCCATATTACTAATATTGAAATCTACGTTTAACTATGGTACGCTTGGTTGAACATATTCACATTTCAATAAATACTGTCTCATTATTGTTGATCCAGGCCGAAATTAGGGAAATCTAATTAGTGAATATCGAATATGTGAAAGGCAAAATTCAAAACATTACCTAAACTTTATCCAAAGGAACCAACTAGAAACAGAGTTATGTTCTTTGGTAATGATTTCACCATATATACATGTCACATCATCGATAAGTCAGCAGGTTTTTTGGCATAGATGTTAAACGTCTTCAAATTCAATAGCATCATTGAAGAACAGATAATTTGCAGCATGGACCAGACATGCACGTTTCGGGTATTCAACCCTCGTCAGTGTTCCTCAATCTAAACAATGTAACATGGCCAAAGATAGTACTAAGTATATTAGACCATATTAAAAAGATTCATTCCTCATATATTCAATATTCGGATTTTCTCCATTTAACCTCGAGCACCACTGATGATATATTATTTATTCAAAGTCGCATATGTTGTAGAAAAATTTGAACAAAAGAATATTTATTTCAATATTGATAATTTTAACAACAAGGTTGATTTCTCTGCTGGTGGACTATAAGTCCACGAGGATTTGTTCTCCTCGTTTCATAGTGCTTCGACACAATACTTGAAATATATTAATATCCGTCTCGAACTTTGATGAATTATTCTACAACTAAGGATTATCTAAGGATAAGGCAAAGCTCTGTTTTACGGTTATAATAAACAATATCATGGAAAAACTAGAAATGATGCACTTCCCTATCTTACATATTTTTAGATACTTGATATTTTTTAATATATGTTTCGATTCATTCAACTCGCCATGAAAATGTATGGTACCGAACATTGCCGAAATCGTGCGTCTTCGGCCAACTTCGTGGTATTCATTTTTTATGTTATCAAAACAACCGGAAGTAGAGTATTATACCCCAAATGCCATAAGTGACATTTTGAATTTCGTTCTCCATATTTTCAGTATATGGATCTAGTTCGACCTTGAGCATCACTGATAATACATTTTTGTTGAAATGCTCATATGGTGCAATTAAATTTTACAGTAGAACATTTATTGTATATTTAACGTATCCAATGTACAAATGAAGATCTCGCGGACGTCTCGTCCATTTAAACAGTGTTAAAATTATCTCGGTAATCTCCGGCAGTGTCTCGAGAGTTTCCGTGGCTTGAGTGACGGTTGGCATGTTGACCTTTGCTGATAAAACCATTATTTATGTTGTATTATGTACATTTAGGTAAAAATATGCCATGATTTTAACTATATAATACACTTGATATTTATTTGTACAACGGATACCTTAATACTAGTAATCAAAACTCAGTAACATGTTTGTAATTGGCACAACTGCTTGTATCATTTACCAGCAATGATTATTTAGATAAAAAACTCCTTGGTACTTGGGCAAAAAGGAATTTGGCTCTAGATAATCCACCGCATGGGATCGAAACGTATGGTGTTGTGATTCCTTACATAGTTTTTGAGCTTTTTTCATTTTCTAAATTAAACTTTACAAAACTGATGAGCCGTTGCAGTAGGACAATGCTTAATAAATCAATCCATATCGTCCAGGTATATGAAAAGTTCATAGTATTTGCAAACACTTCAATAGTTTGTCGACGACAGAAAATCATTCCTTTTGACGAGCTCTTGAAGTGTTTGCAAAAACTATAAACTTTTCAGACATAAAACGATATGGACTTACTTATTAGGCATCGCCTTACTGCAACGTCTCATCATGTTTCCTTAAATGATGAAGAAACAATCAAAAATATCCATAAGGAATCATATGGGTTAAATATGGCTAAGCCTAGAGGTATACTTACACTCGGATATTCTATTTCTGTTTCTTTCCGATTTTTGATTACCATGTTCCATGGATAGAAAGTGCAATGGATTCCATTAGCATATTATTCACTGAAAAAGGTAAAATAAAAAAGCTGTGATAAAATAAAAAAAAATGAGTTGGCGTCCAATTTTTTAAACACTTTTAATAAACATCAAAGAAGTACCCATCAGTTATTTAGTCTCAAAGTCTCATTAGAATTACAATTGGAACGGTTGCGAACCTAGAATTGAATAACATTCCGAAGTGAGACCAGGTGCCCGGTGAGAGTCAGCATCTCCTGATTGCATGCAACAACCGTCGCAACAGTTCCATGAAAACTTGTTTTAAAATTAATAGATAACATTCCAATAAAATTGAGGAGAACCATTATAAAAATGTTTATCCGAAGTGACTCCACAGTCAAGAATCTTATTTCCCAGAGCATTACAAGATCTCAAAAGAAACCAACGATTATTATTTTCAATATAGAATTATAAACATAATCTTAGTGACAAATACTTTCTTTACATAAAATTGGAATGCATGAATCAAATAATTGTACTTTTTTGTAAAACTGAACCAGAGAGCCCTATCCTTCTGTTGGCAGAATGTAATTTTGTCAAAATCTTATGGGTAGATATTGGATTTAGACAATACCGATGAAAGTAGAAATGATATGCTAACTACAGATTTTAGCTTTCTTAGTAATAAGAATTCCTCTTCGCTTACAACAATATCCTGTTCATTTGCAAACACTTTATCTACTTCTCAAAAGTTATTCATACAATTCCTATATTAAAAAAAATTCAAAGTGTATAAGAGTATGCACTACTCGAAACATTGAAAAAAACAGAGTTATGAAAAAAAAAAATAAGAGAGAAATTGGGAACAAATGAAAAACCCATAGTTCATATACATTACTTTTGTGTGATTATGTGATTTTTGTGTGAATGTGTGAGAGAATGTGACTGGACAGTTGATGATTAATTTGCTTTAAAATTTTCAAGTATAGTACGAGGGCTGATTGATAGGTTGTGAGCCTCCTATTGAAGAATTTGAATTTTATCAGACATTTTGCATTATTTTTCTACATAATCCCCTTCAGTATCTATACACTTTTGCCACCTGTGTTTAAAGGCCTCTCTCTCTCTCTCCTTTGCGTTTTGATCTATAGACCTTACATATACTAATTTCTCACTCACTTACGTCGTGAGACAAAAGAAAAAACGTAGACGTAGCAGTTTGAGATTTCCTTGTCTCACACTCCACGTGACTCCTATTATGACGTCATAGAAAGTAACGTCACGCTATCGTTAGATTTGTGTAGGTTTTGGTATCGATTCTAGTTTTAAAAAAACATTAAAGTTATGATAAAATGAGGTGAGTGAGAAAAATAATCAATCACGATGTTACGACTGAGACAGGGGAATCTCATCCTCGTGCAAAAGATTTGCTACATCCACGACTCGGCAAGCCTCGTCGTGGATTGCAAATCTTTTACACTCGGATGAGATTCCCCTATCTCAGTCTCAACGTCATGATAGATTCTATTAATCTACTCTGCATTATTACTGTGTATAGGTGTATTTTTGTAAAGTTCCCTCTTATCAAAATTTAAAAAGTGTAAACGACTTTATGTTAGCGTGACCATATTTTTGCGACAACTCAACCATGGTTCAATTCGCGTGACTTTTATTTCGCGACTCTATCATCTGAAAAAAAGTTTTTCTCAGTTCCATGTTTAGTTAGTTCTGTATACGTATATTTCATTTTCTTACTAACATCTGTTAATTACTGAAATGCTTACTTCAAATCATCTACAAATGAAATCAATTGGAAGGGGAGATTTAATAATTCTGAAAAAAAGCAATGACTATTCATTCTCAAAGGTTTTTAATTCCTTTGATATATTGTTAGTCTTGTTACTTAGTTTTAATGCTGATGTATTGATGTCAATGTGACATAAACAATTCATTCAAACTTTTCTTAGAATAAAAGAATAAAGGGATTCTTTTCCTATTGTAGATCGAATCGATGTTAAATATTCTGATTCCTTCAAAATGGTAAAACAAAAACATCGATTGCTGTATACCTCTACTTCGAGTTGTAGAAGATATTTGATAATAGATTGATTCAATTTTTTAATTCATAATTACAGGTGCCCAGGATCTGTTGAGACTAGACTACTCCTATTGTGGTCCCTTGAGAAAAGAAGGAAAATTGGAAAGAGAATTTCAGCTCTTATCACTTTTTAGATGTAGGTATAATAGATGACAGTATTTCTTAATTCAATATGGATCTTGACACGCCCCCACCACCTGTCCTTTCTGAATGTCAGTCGGACTCCTCGGGTGATCACATGCATAAGCTCGATACAGCCGGCAGAGTATGGACTGTATTTCGTACTGTATGCCTTCTGTTTTTTATATCCATTTACATATACATTTGTGTGTCTCTTTGGTCCCTGCGTCATGCAGTCTGTTTACAATATGTTTATCTTACAGTGAAAGGGTTAATTTACACAATAATTGTGCGTACTTCTTTATCTCATTCGAGAGCTCTGGATAATCGGGTTGTGCGCACGTAATCTGGATAACCACACTGTCTGCTACGTGCGTTGCAGATGGCCGTCCTAAGTCGGCACCGGTTGACCATTGGTCTCGTTGGTTTATGTGTGGTCTTTTGTGTGGTGTGAAAATGCGAGTGTGAAAGGTGTAAAAGACTATCAGTCTATTATATGTCTTGTGAATGTATATGAGAGAAAAAAAATCGACACAAAAACAAAGAAAAATCAACATTGAGGCAAGAAATAGTTATCAAACAAAAACAATATGGAAGTGTTCCAACTCTTTACATTCGTGAAGAAAATTTCAATGAAACCAATTTTAATGCACAAGACACGTGTTTCGGTTAATAAATCCTCATCAGTGATACTTGATGCCGAAGTAATTTTCAGACAAAGTCAAATATATTTCAGTTGCGCCCTCTAGTCTTATTTTTTGAATTGTATGTATCTACTTAGCAAAGAGTATGCGACTCCCATTTCCTGTAGGACCGATTCAGTAGAATAGTTACATAAAATCTATGACCGAAGTAGGATTGGAGGGATGGTGCTAGCATGTTAACCTTCTTTAATTTCGATGATATTTTTTGATGAAATGACAAGCTTCCGAAAAGGCAAAATAATATGTGATGTCAAATTGATAAAGGGCGAAAGCAAAGCTTCTTTCAAGCGACAAAGCTAGAAAGAAGTAATTATTAATACACTTTAAACATTCGGTCATGGGGAACGTACAAATTTAATTGTTCTTACTGCAAAAAAAAAAAAAAAATAAGTGTTTGTGATAATGAAGTGTTCCAACTCGTTACCTTCTTGAAGAAAATTTCAAACCAATTGTACATAAAAATTATAATAACCAATTCACATGCAAAAAAAAACAAACAAACACAAAAACAAAAACAAAAAAAAAAAAAACAGAAGAGACAAAATTGACACGGATAATATTTAGAACAAAATCTAGAAGACCTGCATACAAGACAATATTGAAAGTAGGAATATTTAGTACAGCAAGAAGACCAACAAACAAATTACAAAGAAAAGACAACATAGAAACAATAATACGGAAATGTTCCAACTCTACACCTTCTTGAAAAAAATTTCAAACTAATTTTCATGAACCAGACACGTGTTCGGATATTTTAAAAATCCTCATCAGTGATGCTTCCTGCCAAAGTGTTTTTCATAAGCCGCCCAAATTCATTTTACTAGCTGGTTTTATTTTTAGAATTTAAATTTTGGCTTTTACTTTACAGAGAGTGTTCGGCTCTAAACTTCCTGTAGGGTCGATAAAGTAGCATATCCAAATAAAATCTATGTTCAAAATAGCATTGGAGGGATTTAGAGCATCAAACAAATGACTAAGAAAAGACAACATAGAAACAAGAAACATTTAGAGCAACAAACAATGAAATAAGAAAAGACTATGTGAAAATAAGGATTTGGGACATATCTCCAGAGGGAACATCTTACAAGGCCATAGCGGAACATAATCACATGAAAAACAAATGATGTCAGGTATAGCATCTTGAGCATCATCATGTTAATCCCCGGGGTAGATCGTACCTCACAAACCCCGTGGGACAAAAGATATAAAAACCTTCGGAATATGTGTCCTGAAATATGACAATCTCAATGGTTAGCAACGTTTTCCGTGCTAACCAATGAGCTGAAAACGCTCACTTTTACAATTTGTTACGTACATGGATGTAACAACAGTTAACAACATTCTGATTGAGGAATTTCCATAAAAAGGTGGCATCAGAATTCGATAAAACCTCATTAATGTATATCATTTTGTTTGTTTAAAATCGGACTTGAAACAAAAATGTTACTAATGAAAAGTACTTTGATGACTAATCCTTTAAAATTGTTTATGATTTTATTTCTTAGCTTTTTTGTATTATTACCGTGCTTTATATCAAATGATTCAGAATTAAGTGCTGAAAATGAATATAAACAGAAAATGTAATTAAATTTTGGAATGAAGATAGAGACATAATAAGTTTGTCGGCGCTTCAAAGACTTGACTATTCGTCACCGAGTGCTTGAATATCACTACCTCATCATTATTTTAACAAAAAAGGGTGTGGCTATATTCAAGAATATGAACAGTTAATCCCGAAGGATTTCGTTTCATCTGTGCCACGGGGTTATGTTAGGTACGAGCTTGTCAGTCGGTTACACAGGATGCTTGAAGATACCATATTTGAAATTGCGAATGGTGTTGACCCATGTTATATGCGAGCAACTCTCCTACATATCCGGATAAATTAATGAATAAAACACAATGTAGAAAAACATTGGGTTTCGGACATCACAGAATTGTGTGCACGTAATTCATATAATCACACAATTTGCTACAAAAGTGGCAGATAGTCGTCCTAATAATGCCGGAGGGTTCCAGTTCAATACCTTCTTGAAGAAAATTTCAAAATAATTTCCATGCACTAGACACGTGTTTCGAATATTAAATTCTCATCAGTGATGCTTCCAGCCAAAGTGTTTATATAAGCCGCCCAAATTGATTATACTAGCGCCCTCTTGTGTTATTTTTAGAATTTAAATTTCTGCATTTACTTTAGAGTGCGCGGCTCCAAATTTCCTGTAATGTCGATTCAGTAGCAACACTAAATAAAATCTATGTTCAAAACAGCATTGGAGGGATGGTGCTTAGTTGTTAACCTCCTTCAATTTCGATGCTACTTTTCGATGAAATGGCAAGTTTCCGAAACAGCAAAAAAAAATATATGATAAACATTAAAGAAGTACCTAACCGTCATTCAGTCTCAAAGTCAAGAAGGCAAGGCAAAATCGTGAGAATTCCCATCGAAACGGTCGCGAACCCCGGAATGAACAACATTCCGAAGCCCGGGGAGAGTCAGATGATGTCACATTGAAAACAAAGCTTCTTTCATGTGACAGAGCTGGAAAGAAGTAAGTCGGCACCGATTGTCCACTGGTCTCATTGTTTTATGTGTAGTATTCTGTGTTTGGTGTTTTGATGTTTAGTGTTCCTTGTCCCTTTTGCGTCGTTTGTGTCGTTTGTTGTGCTGTATTTTCGCTTGGTGAATTTCGATGTTTTAATGTGGGTACAGCAACAGAGTCTTGTTGGAGATCCCCTCCTTTCTGAGGTCTGTGTGTTTTTTAGCAAATGTTATAATTGATTACAGAAAAGTAGGTTAAATTAAGTTTCAATGTTCAACTTCAAAGACGGAAGTCATTCAATTTTTATTTTCAAAACAGAGGAGGGTCCTTATTAATTGTTAAATTTAGAAATATTATTTATATTAATTTCCGTGGGATATTGGTATTTCTTTCCTTTCTTCTTTCTTTTCTTTTTCCAATTCTTTCCTTTTTCCTTTTCTTTCTGGTTTTTTTATTTGTAGGAAGATTGATATTTCTGCAACAAATAAGAAACATTAACGTTATTTTGAAGAATATCATGGAGGAATTCTTAATTCATTACTTAATTTATTCTCATAATGAAAAACGTATTTATACAATCTTTGTTTATCTATTGAATATGGAGACAAAGAGAGAGAAAAAACTTTATTCATACATGTTTGTACATGTCCTTTTAGGAGAACAATACGTCAATTATTCATTACGTAAGAAGAGAGAAAAATGTAATACGATAAAAAACAACAACTTAATTAATCTATTTATTTAAGGTGTAGTTTAAGACATTATGATTTTTTAGCTCACCTGAGCCATAGGCTCAAAGTGAGCTATTGTCATAGCGTGGCGTCCGTCGTCCGTCGTCCGTCGTCGTCGTCCGTCGTCGTCCGTCGTAAACTTTTCACATTTTCAACTTCTTCTTCAGAACGGCTGAAGGGATTTTGATGAAACTTGGTAGGTATGAAGTACTCATGGTCCCCTACAAGTGTTGTTGTTTTTCGTCCGGATCTGTCAACAGGTGGCGCCACCACAGCCAAAAGTAGGTCACGGGGGGTACCCTCCTTTGACAAACTTCTTCTTCAGAACCGAAGCATGTATCGACAAACCGAAAGCATCAGGATGATCTAGAGAGATGTCTTAAGAAGTGTTGTTATTTTTGTTTCCACTTCGAAGTCAAATTTTTGACGCGTTTTTGACGTCTTTTCGGACTTTGTCAGAAATGCACATTTTTGCACTATTTCTTTAAATAACTCAATAAGTGTATGATTTTACACACTCATTTAGTACATATTTATCATATTTAACTTACTTAATGCTTTGATATGTATTTTATGCTTAAATTTTATTTTTTTGATTTTTTATGAATTTATTTCTTATGTAAAAAAGGAAGGGGGGGGTGATTTTCATACATTTTCTGCTTCTTTTCTATAACCACTCTTCAGATTGTCATGACAATTTGTAGGTATGAGGTACTCATGCATGGTACCCTACAAGTGAAAGAATTTTGTCAAGATATCCACTTTTGGATTTTTAAGGAATATTTTTTAAGATTGTACATAGGTATAATGTATGTTTTCCATGCCCAATGCTTCAGGTGCAACTACAGGAAAAAAACCTTCTTTGTATGATTAATCATTTTTTGATCGACCTTTCATCCATAGTTACAGCTGATAATTCAACAAGTGACACATGCTTCAATGTCTTATTGATTGACCTTTTATGTGATATGATTCAATTATTTAAATTCTTTATACTTATTTAGAATTTTATTTTTAAAGTCGGGAACAAGATTTCAAAAGCGGCCATGTTTTGCCGTGTACCTGAAGGTGTCATCCAAAGAAATAAAAACCTTCTTTGTATGATCAATCATTTAGCTCAATTTGAGTGACTTCCAATCCTTCATTCAATAATTATGAATTTGGTCTCGTTGGATTTGGACACCTTTGACACACATAAAAATAATAGAAAAAAGGGGGGTCATGCATACCGTTTTCTCACAAATTCCACTTTTTTACATCACCCCTCTATCCATTTCGAAAATTTTACAAATTTCATCTGTTTTTAAATCGATCAATAGATTGCATAAAAGACAAAAACAGGTTCAAAACTCAATTTATCCCGACTACAGGGAATGGTACATTGATTTCATGTGCTATTTTTAAATTTTCAATAGTTTTGACCAATGGTGTGACACCTTTTATTCTGCCCTGTTCACCAGTCAAAACTGAGGGGATTCCCCGCTAAAACGATTTCCTTGGATTACACCTGAAGGGGATTCCCCATGTAGAAATGTGATACCTTTAGTACTGCGATACATTTCAGGAGATACAGTGCAAACGGAATAGATTTTTAGCCGAGTTGCAAAACTCGGCTCTTAATTTGATGTGAGACGGGCGGGCGGGCGGGCGGGCGTCTGGGCGGGCGGGAGGGCGTCAACAATTGGTTTCCGGACTATAAGTCAACTACGAAAGAGGCTATAACAATGAAACTTCATACACTTACTCACCATTAGTCAAGGATGAGCCCTATTGATTTTGGGGTCAAAAGGTCAAAGGTCAAGGTCACAGGACTCAGATGATTGAAAATGGTTTCCGGACAATAAGTCAACTACGAAAGAGGCTATAACAATGAAACTTCATACACTTACTCACCATTAGTCAAGGATGAGCCCTATTGATTTTGGGGTCAAAAGGTCAAAGGTCAAGGTCACAGGACTCAGATGATTGAAAATGGTTTCCGGACCATATTTCAGCCTGTATTGCACCTATAATCATGAAACTTGCCAGAAATGTTTCCCTTGAATCAAGGATGAGGCCTATTGATTTTGGGGTCAAAAGGTCAAAGGTCAAGGTCACAGGACTCAGATGATTGAAAATGGTTTCCGGACTATATTTCAGCCTGTATTGCACCTATAATTATGAAACTTGCCAGAAATGTTTCCCTTGAATCAAGGATGAGGCCTATTGATTTTGGGGTCAAAAGGTCAAAGGTCAAGGTCACAGGACTCTGTTGATTGAAATTGGTTTTCGGACCATATTTCAGCCTGCATTGCACCTATAATCAAGTAACTTGCCAGAAATGTTTCCTGTGAATAGAAAATGACCACTTTTGATTTTGGGGTCAAAAGGTCAAAGGTCAAGGTCACAGGACTCTGATGATTGAAAATGGTTTCCTGGCCATATTTTAGCCTTTATTGCACCTAAAGTCATGAAACTTGCCAATAATGATTCCCATGAATCAAGAATGACCCCTATTGATTTTTGGGTCAAAAGGTCAAAGGTCAAGGTCACAGGACTCCGATGATTGAAAGTGGTTTCCGGACCATATTTCAGCCTGTATTGCAATTATAATCATGAAGCTTGCCAGAAATGTTTCCCATTGATCAAGGATGACCACTATCAATTTTGGGGTTAAAAGGTCAAAGGTCAAGGTCACAGGACTAAGATGATTAAAAATGGTTTCCCGACTGAATTTGAGCCTGTTTTGCACCTATAATCATGTAACTTGCCAGAAATGTTTCCAGTGAATAGAAAATGACCACTTTTGATTTAGGGGTCAAAGGGTCAAAGATCAAGGTCACAGGACTTAGGTAATTGAAAATTGAAAATTGTTTCCGGATGATATAAGAGGGTGTATTGCACCTATGATCATGAAACTTGCCAGAAATGTTTCTTATGAATCAATGATGACCCCTATTGATTTTGAGGTCAAAAGGTCAAATGTCAAGGTCATAGGACTCAGATGATTGAAAATGGTTTCTGGACCACATTAGAGCCTGTATTGCACCTATGATCATGAAACTTTCCAGAAATATTTCTAATGAATCAAGGATGACCCCTATTGATTTATGGGTCCAAAGGTCAAGGTCACTGAACTATGATGATTGAAAATGGTTTCCAGACCATATTAGAGCCTGCGTAGCACCTATAATCATGAAACTTGCCAGAAATGCTTCCATGAATCAAGGATTATCACTGATGATTGAAAATGGTTTCCAGATAATATTTGAGCCTGTATTGCATCTATGATCATGAAATGTTCCGGAAATGTTTCCCATGAATCAAGTATGACCCCTTGTGATTTTTGCATCCAAAGGTCAAGGTCATAGGATTCTGATTATTGAAAATAGTTTCGGGACTATATTTGGGCATGTATTGCACCTTTAATCATGAAACTTGTCAGAAATGTTTTCCATGAATCAAGGATGACCCCTATTGATTTTGGGATCAAAAGAGCAAAGGTCAAATTCATAGGACTTGGGTAATTGATTTGGTTTCTGAATTATATATGAATGTGTATCAACCTGAAACGTGTCTGTGATGCTTCCCATCTGTCGAGACTATTCAAGTTTTGCAACTCGGCACTTTGCATCTTTGATGCATTTTAAGCTTATTATTTAATGAAATGTGCATTATACTTTGAACACTTTCATAATGGTTATCATTCATGTACTTGGAACACTTGCAACTTGTTATCATGCATAAAGTTTGCTCGAATTTCCTCTGTCTTAGACTCTCTTAGATGAAGTAATTTACGGACTGATTTCTTGAAGAAACGTCTAATGAGTAATCTCTTCCTCCGGATTTTGAGAATGCATAGGACATTTAATATCTGAAATTCTTGAAATAAATAATTCAGTTCAGAGTTCCTGAAATCTTCCTATGAAATGTTGGACCACAGAAAGCTGTTGTTTAAATAGAGTAAATAAATTATTATTTACAACCATAAGCCACTGTGTTCGACATCTTGTATGTATAATATTTCTAAGAGGAACACAGAGGCCTGAGGTTGTGAATAATAAAACATTTTCTGTCATAAAATGACAGGTTCCTGTGATAAGACATTTGGGAATTTTTATCTGTTCAAATAATAGATACATGATGAGTTTTTATCGGACCAAATAACTTTTTGTCGGCAAATCCTATGCAACCGATACATTTCATGAACTCTCTCCGCTAACAACTTGTCCGTGTAACAGACCTTTAATGAGGTAAAACAATTTTTAAACAGTAAATAACGATGTTGTAGGTCTGCTAGCTGGACAACCTTAACAATTTCATGGGCCTTTTAATTTGTTTCAAACTACGAAACCTAGAGAAATCACTTGAGTTGTTGAACAGCGTATGCTGAAATGCGACGCTCCTTCTCGCCTGTTGAAATATGCATAGGCAAGAAGCGCCGCATTTCAGCATATTCACTGAAAATTATTTGTTCAAGTGGCTTCACTGGGTCATGAGGTTTGATACACCATACACTGCTTTTTGGAAAACAAACTGGCCCAATTTCTGCACAAGCAGCACAACTCACTTGAATTGATAAATATTGGATTAAAACGATTTTAACTGTACGTTTCATGTATTTGAGATGAAATCAATACTATTCAAAAGCATTCATAGATTTCAGTATACTTTAATATGAATAAAGGCAAAACCGAAAAATCTTTGTTTTTTATGCCCCTGGAATAAAAGATTCGGGAGCATATAGTTTTTGGCCTGTTCGTCTGTCTGTTTGTCTGTCTGTTTTCCGAAAAACTTTAACATTGGGCATGACTTTTAAATGGAAGCTGGTGATAGAGGTTTCATATTTCACATGTGTATTCCTTGTGACAATACCTTTCCATTGATACCAAAATTTTTGACCTCGTGACCATAACCTTGACCTTTGACGTACTTCTCAAAAACTTTAACATTGGGCATAACTTTTGAATGGTTAGTGATAGAGGTTCAATTTTTACATGTGTATTCCTTGTGACAAGATCTTTCCATTGATACCAATATTGCGCTGACCCTGACCTCTCACATACTTAACAGAAAATGGCCTTTATACTAACAAAGATGCCGCCGGGGGCATTCTCGTTTCACAAACACAGGCTTTATAATTTCTGGCATGCTAGCTATCAATAATGAAAGGTTTTGTGTTCAATTTTAAATAAACTTAATTTATGAAATCGTTTCATTGTTTTATTCTTTTTCTGCTGCACATTAATGTACAATATGATTTTATTTTTGATGTTGCATAATTGAACTATACTAGCTGGGCATATGACGTTGGACCACTTTATCCGTCTTTTCAAATCAGTAAAAAAGTTATTGTTTTGAAATGTGGCTATTTTTTCTTTTTTGTACTTTCAAAGGTTGTCTGAAAAAAAAACTCTGCATCCGGCAAAAATCTTTTTAGAAAGGTTGTGGGCTAAAATCCTGGTACTGGCACTATCAGTATTCAATGTCAGTATGTCAATTAGAGCGTGCATGGGTATCAGGTGAGCGTTGTGCCCCCTGGGGCTCTTGTTTCATCAGCGCACGAACACTTTCAAATAATCATTTTATTTTCAGGGAGGCAGTACTTCGTGGTATTGTCCAATGGTGCCGTGTATGTTTATAATGACGAAAATTCTACAAGTCCCAAGAAAAGCTTCTCCTTATCAGCATTCTGCAGGTCTGTACAAAGGAATCAAATAATACATCCGTATAAACAATACAAACCGATACGATACAATACAATACAATACAATACTCCGTGGTATTATACAATGGTTCCGTGTATGTATATAATAATGAGTCCCAAGAAAAGCTTCTCCTTATCAGCATTCTGTAGGTCTGTACAATGGAATGGACTTTAATCAACTAAAACATCTGCATGTATATACATACGAAACAATACAATACAGTATAATTATACAATACGAGTCCTAAGAAAAGCTTCTCCTTATCAGCATTCTGTAGGTCTGTACAAAGGAATGGACTTTAATCAACTAAAACATCTGCATGTATATACATACGAAACAGTACAATACAGTATAATTATACAAGTCCTAAGAAAAACTTCTCATTGTCAGCATTCTGTAGGTCTGTACAAAGGAATGGACTGAAGTCAAATAATACATCTGCAATATACATACAAAACAATACAATATAATATAATGCAATACATACTCAGTTTCCTTAAATTTCCATTCTACATCGTCGGAAACCCACGCTCGGTCACGCAAGCTCACATCCCGTGGGTCATAACGGCAGAATTTTCGCTGGATAGCATTACAAAAATCTAATGCGTGTACATGTCAGTGAATGAGCTATTTAAAGCCAATATAAGTAATACTATTTTGTAACTCTGAAAATGAATAAACATGAACAACTGTCAACGTCAATTAGATCATCTTCTGTTGATAAAACTATAAAATAGATCATGCTTTTACTATGGATAATACATTCACTGACAAGTACTCGTATTAGATTTTTGTAATGCTATCCAGAGAAAATTCTGCCGTTATGACCCATGGGAGGTGAACTTGCGTGACTGAGCGTGGGTTCCGACGATGTCCATTCTGTGAACATCTTTATATTCGGGTTTTTTTTCTCTCTCGTTGTTTTGGCCTGAAACTATAAAAAAATTTCGTGCAGTGCTTGAGCTGAGTGTGTTGACGAACACAGAGGAAAAATTAGTAAGAGAGAACAGGAGGAACCTGGAGTCGACTAATAAAGAATAAGGATAGCCATTTACTTCATTTACAGTAAATAGAGTGGTTACCCGGATACCTTGAACTAAACCTGCAAAGATGAAATAACTACAGAATTTAATCGTATATATTGCGGGTAAAACTTTGTACTTTTTCGCTTTACTTTATGAAAATACAGATAGAATATATATAAAAAATTATCAAACTTTTCTCTCGAACAAAGGCAACCGGATGAACACGATAAAACCTTGCTAACTAATTATAAGATGATACTTGGATGTCAGTCACCGTGAAATTCACACGAACAAAGTGGAATCACAGACCTTATAACATTTACATGCACACTAATCTTCTTCTTTATATTTGTAGGGTGGAGCGTTTTGAAGGTGGGACAAAAGCCAGAAACTATTGTTTCAGACTGATTAATAAGTACCATTTGTTTGGAAGCAGAGATCATAACTTTGCGTGTTGCAGTGATGACAGAAGAAAGGTTAGAATGTAATTAATCAAGATGTCCGGATTACTTAGGTTTAACTGTAGCAAATTTTAACTAAGTTCTATCGGGTAACAGTACTTTTGAAGTGATTTAATCAAATGTGAATTTTCTTTTCTAGATTTGGATGGAGCATTTTCTTTTAGAAATGCTCAAAGCAAACAATATTGATGCTACAAATGTGTAAGTAAAATTATTATCATTATACTTTTTCTGAAAGTAGCGAAATGCACAGCTTTGATTTGAACGCTGTTCTCTAATTGGTTCAAATGTTAAACGTCTTCAAAGTCATTAACATCATTTAAAAGCGGACAGATTTACAGCATGGACCAGACATTTTAGATTGAGTGCCAAATTCAACAAAAGGATATACTTAGACCAGTAAAATCTAGTTTAAAAAATTACTAGCTCTGTCCTCATATTTTCTTAGAGATAGACAAGTATGTCCGTCTATCTGTGAATCCCAACATCATTATATACATGTATGACGAATTGTTATATTACCGCAGTCAATCCGAATGCTTATTGGTCTTCTTAATCAGTACGTTTGTTGCCACTTGTGTTTATGTCCCTCAATGGACCTTATCCTTAGGTCTATCTCTCGATACAATGTTTTAATTTACGTGTGAATATGAACTATTTACGTGTGAATATGAACTATTTACGTGTGAATATGAACTATTTACGTGTGAATATGAACTATTTACGTGTGAATATGAACTATTTCGTCAACAACTTCGGGGTCATCTTCAGGTTTCAATTTTAGCCACCCGATTACTAACATTGCAGTGAATCTTTTCTTGTTGCACGGCGATTTGGTGCTGCAACAAAGAATGATACGGCAAACTCCAAAATATTGGGTTGTATTCAAATCCCAAAACAACTTGCGTATCTGGCATTGCCCAGTAAGCTAATGGAGGGCGCTTCACATCCCTCACTTCACCTTTTCTTCGAAGATGTCATCGTCTTAATTATTTATTGTATGTATATGTTTGGAATTGTAAATCACAAGATTGCCAGACATCGCATCTGCTGGAGAACTTTTACAGATGACGTCATAATCGAATGGCATACTAAAGCATTGTTATTCTTGAAGTGGTTGCGACTGAAATGGTCGATTCATGGCGATGCCTCATTATAAGTAGTGGTTTCTATTGATATGAGGACTGATTGATATGTTGTGAGCGTCGTTTTTAATGATTTGAAGGTTATCAGACATTTTGCATTACTAGATGAAATTTTCGTCGCTCGTGTAATTTTAAATGTCTCACTCAGTAGATCGTGATAGAAGATATTAATCTTGACTGGTCTGAGAGCCATCCACTGCAAGTATGATGTTATCATCGGACTGAAAGTGGGTGCCGGAAAAAGCTGCTTTCAGTTTTGGGAATAGATGAAAGTCTGATGGAGCAAGATCAGGTGAATAAGGCGGATGCTCAATCAAATTAAAGCCACAATCATGAAAGCAGTAATGGCAGTGACAGACTTGTGTTTAGTTAAATATTTTCAAGTAATTTTGTCAGAACTGAGACGTAGTATGTTCCATTAATTATTTGTCCTTTTTGGAGATAACCTATCAGCAGAATATCTTTTGACACCTTGAAAACCGAGACTCACAACATATTACTTAGCCCTCGTATTTTCTATTTGATTTTTAGAGACCTGAATAGTTATGACGATATAGAGCAGACAATAGAGATCAATGGGCGGTTTGGATCATTGCCAGCAACACGTCATCAAGAGCATCAAATCCGTTCTTGTCAAAGTGGGGACTGCAGAGACGGAGCGGCGGCCAGACCACGTGTTTATACAACTCTGCCTACAGAAAGTATATACATTTGATAAAAATTTAGGGGAGTTAGTGTGAAATGACGAACACGGCAATTCTTGACCATCTCAAATTCAAAACTTTAAATCTCGAGATGTTAGAAGAAAATATGCAAGATTTCGTTACTTAGAAAATCGTCGAAATTCAAAATGCAATTATACCTTCGCGACCCATTGTCCTGTGTTATTTGGGAAAGGGCACATGCAATGTTGGGAAACTTTAGCCCAGTAACCATTTCTGCATTTAATAAGAAATAAAATATGTTTAAAGTAATTTGACTAAAGCTTACATTTCCCTAAAACTATTTTCATGTTAACGGATCAATATTTTAAGACAAAAGACTACATGTCCTATGTGACCTTACTATGTCATTCTCTTGAAGGATCTCTTTAGATAGGTTTAATTAAGATATGCATTAGTCTGCTACATGGGACGACATTTGGCAAAGTACTATAGATTCTGTAACTACCTGTATGTCTGAGACTTGCCTGACACCAATATTTCCTGACACTATTAATCTTCTTACAATATTAGAAAGGAGGGGATCTTAAACAAGTTTCGGTTGCAGAACACACAGAAAAACACCAAAGTACTCTTTTTCTTTTGCGATAACACAGAGTAGACAAGCACAGCAGGAGACGCAAATTGACAAGGAACACCAACACTACTGTCCTGTTCACTAAATCCAGAGCACCCTGTTTTGGCGATTTATTCTGTCGTCTAAAGAAATTTGCTATAAATTGTTGTTTCCGAGAATTGACCTCCTTTAGTCGTAAGTGGAAATTAACTTCAATTTACCCTATCAGCTTCCTTCAAACCGCAATATGAAAAATGAAATGTCTACGGGA
This sequence comes from Pinctada fucata, assembly GCA_028142955.1. Taxonomy (NCBI): domain Eukaryota; kingdom Metazoa; phylum Mollusca; class Bivalvia; order Pterioida; family Pteriidae; genus Pinctada; species Pinctada fucata. The sequence goes on from AP027105.1 coordinate 4,065,642, forward strand.
AATTCCCATGTTAATCTCAAGCCGCCGCAATATTGTTCTCCGTGTCAACAATAGTAAACAGTGACGTCAAAGCATCCAACGTCACACATTTTCAGCGATTTTACTATAGAAAATCCCCGTAGACTTTTTATTTTCTGTCCTATTTCTAACTTAACTGACGCACAACCAAAACAATGGTATTTTCTGTTACGACTAAAGAAGTTATTTGGAAGATGATATTATCATAATTTGAGAGAAAACCGGGGAAACAGGGTGCTCTGGAATTAGTGAACAGGACAGTAGACCCAAAAGACTACACATAAACCAGCGAGACCATTAGGTAATCGGTGCCGACTTCGGACGGCCATCTGTCACGTTAGTAGCAAATGATGTGCTTATCCGGATTGCGTGCGCACAACCCTCCCACTTTTCTAGTTTACCAGAGGTCTCGAAGAAAGCAATTGTGGCGTATAACAACCTCGTCGCTGAGAGATGACCCAAGTAACACACAGATGGATATATAAATGGATAAATAAACACAGTCAGTGCTCTGCTGGCTGAAGCGAGAAGTTATATAACTTATTTCTGTGCCATCGACATATCTAGAATTTTAGGTTGCTATCTCTACTGGAGGACTGTTAGTCCCCCGGGATATCGTTCCCCTGGTGTCACAGTCTCTCGACACTAGACTTGAAATACATCTGTAAATTCTCCGTCTCAACATTTACTAATTATTCTAGAACTAATTGATATCTCCATGAAGGCATAGCTCTGTCTTCAGCTCGTTCTTCTGTATACTAGTAACCTGATGTCATTTTAGACTTTTTTCATCTTGACGGACTCCGCACTTCGAACTTTGTACTTCGCACTTCGAACATTGAAGAATCGGTGGCGTAGCTGCCGTTCACGTTTAAACTCATAAGCGGAGTCATCTACAAGTGCGAAGTTCGAAGTACGAAGTGCGAAGTTCGTCACAGTGGAAAATGTCTAGCTAGAATTTTGTTCTCCAAATTTTCAATATTTCATTTTCTCTATCGGCCTCGAGCTTGCATCACTGATGAGACATAACTTGTTGAAATGCGCATATGGTGTACTGAAAATTTAACAATAGAACATATATTTCAATATTGATGATTTAATATTGTAATCTGTAGAAAGCATAACATAAGTATATGCCCGTTTATTTTTAAAAGGCAAATCCACTATCATGGGCAAATGTCATCTTGGAAACAAAAGGGATCCTATCAAAAGATCACAAATGGAAAATAACGCCACAGTAAAGCATTATCAGAACGACAAGCCAAAACTCAAACCCAAACCTGCTGTTCACCAAACCTGCCAATCACCTGTCGGAAAATTCCCGTCGGAAACTGAAGAAGGATATATAACGATGGAATTTTCGGTAACGTGAAATCTGACTTCTCCTGATTTGTGTAGATAATTCGATGTGCCAATTTGAGAAGTTTAAAGCATACATTTATTTAGATTGGAATGAAATCTAAAAGTGTGACCCCAACAAGTGAAGATGAATACACATAGCGTAGATGACTACATGTAATTTTAAAGGTTTTTTTTCTGTATTGTTTTAGCAAAGGTTTCATTTTTTGTCAAATGTGTATTTTGGCTAGCTCAATGCATATTTGTTTTATGATTTCAATGCAGAATAATTCTTCGACGGTTCAACCAACCACCAAAGAGTTTAGGTCTGAAAATTGCCAAAAGTTTAACATGGGGCTTTTGAAGGTAACATAACTTTTTCCATAAAAAAGCTCGGATCAAGTTTGAGGATTTGATCAGTCTTATACTATGAATTATTCTAGCTTTAATGAAGCCAAAAGCGGAAGTTCAACTGAAAACTAAATGTGTGCATTAAATACGAGCAACTGTCATAGTCAACTAGTCCACATGTCGTCCGTAAGATTTCATGTTTCCAAAGCAGCCAACAGTCTTCCATTTTTTTTTTCTCGATCGGATCTTATAACCAAAACTATGCGAATGGCTCTGACCAGCTGATACATTTATTCCGCCTCCCCGGCCCTGTTACCAAATAATTCCAATTCTGACGGAAATACCAAATATCCTCTACCTTCTACACAACGACATCCTGCCTAAAATAACACCCAACCCAGCAGGGAATATGTTTAATCCAAATTTTGAAAGATTGAGGTTTTTTTATTTTACTGTGACAATTATTGATATTGAAACATATGTTTTATCATACTTATGCGGTGCACCATCTGTCAATTTCAACAAATAATATATCACCAGGAAAGATAGAATATCCAAATAAGGATACGGACATCGAAATTCTCAATATGACCTAAAAACCAGCTAAGGTCAGAGCTATGCCATCAGGGAGATACCCCTTAATTTTATAATAATTCATTTCATTTAGTATCAGAAAATTTACAGGTATAATTCAAATCAGTACAGAGGCATCGTGAATAACAGTCAACCTGTAGCCTAGATTTGATATTGAAACATACGTATGTTCTATCAGACTAATTTAATGCACCTTACACATTGTACATGGAGGCATTTCAACAAAATATCTAATAAATGGTGCTCGATACCGAAAGAGAGAATTCCAAATGGTGAATGTTTGGAGAGAGAAATTCTAAACATGGCGGAAAGATCGCCTGGATAATGCGTATGCGCTTCAAAAAATAATTTTAGAAACGCATACGCATAACCAAGCGATCTGTCTGTCTATGCCTTAAATGTGTGCCAGAGAGCCAGCTAAGGACGAATTTTTGAATAATTCATTAAAATTATCTGAAGAAAATTTACAAATATATTTCAAATCTGTGCAGAAGCACAGTTAAACTGAGGGAACTATTTCCTCGGGTACAAACAGTCCACCATCAGCGATACAAACCTAGTATCATACTGCATTAGCTTAATAATTTAGGTGCACAACCTATCTCTAGTATTATATATACAATGGCGTAGCTCTGCTTGAAAAAGTGGAGGGGCACAACATCCCAAAATTTCTAACAAGCAAAAAAAAAAAAAAAAAAAAAAGGGGGGGGGGGGGGAGGAAGAGATTAAAAAGTAAATATTGGGTTGTCATGTTCTGTATGCACAAATTTTAACATTTCTGGTGCAATTCTAAATTTTAAGAACATGAATAAATGGCTGGCGAGCGGTAGCGTTCCAGGAATTTTTTTAAGCTAAATATTGACTAATCAGAAAATACTGTCTGTGTCCTATATCATTAACATATACATGTAATGATATTCTATATAGTTTGAGTTAAAGGTATTTTGCAGTTTTTTTTATATCTGTATGACCAAAAATTACGTCAAAAAGTGGGGGGGCACAAACATACTTATGCCCCCCCACTTTCAAAAGTGGGGGGGGGGGGCACGTGCCCCCCCCCCCCCCTGCCCCCCCCCCCCTTGTCATACGCCAGTGATATATATAATTTTTTTGTTAAATTTTTAGCAGAACAAATTTGACGACTACAGGCTGTCACTTCATGTTTACTCGTCATCAAGCCGGTCGGTAAGCATGGAAACCCCTTCACTACCAACTGATAACTTGCAAAGCAAACCATGTGTGATAAAACCAGTGACTGGAACATTTTCACAGGTAAGAGAGTAACAACTTATACATTTTCCCACCATTTTTATATCTCCAAGAAGGGGGATATCGTGTTGACTTTTACTGATCCAAAACATTGCCGATCCTTCAAGTTTACTGAACATTTCGTTCTCCTGATTTCATCCTCTGGAAATCCGTCTATTTATACCTGTATGCCATTTCATTCATAATATAGGAGGTTAACACCTTTGCACCATCCCTCTAATGGTTTTGGTCACATTTTGTCCACAGGGATTTATTTCGCTAATACCGGTTGCTCTATTTACTATTCATGCAGTTGTATGTCTTTGAAGTGTTCGGACCTATAAGCGGTCAAGCAGTAACCAAATTTTGACTATACTGCTTGATTAATACCGGACACCTTTTTGTCCGACCTAGAAATGCGGCGCTCATAAGAAAGCGGTATTGGGCATATCTCGGCTTGTAAGGGAGGTACTGATTTCAAATTTCGTATGAAGATTCAGTATGAATTAATCTATCGAAATATACCACAGAAAATATGTTTTGACATTGATTAGCCTATTTCTGAAGACTTAACGATGACTTGTCGAGTTTTCGTTAAACGCCGAGTTAGATCCCTTTAACACATATAGAAAATAGAGCAACCGGTATTAGCGAAATAAATCCCTGTGATTTTGTCATGACTTAACGCGCATCTGGATATACCCTACAGGAAAGTTGTACCCGCTAACTAAATGAAGCGAGTGAAGCCATTATCTTTCAACATTTCTTGTTTTTATTCTGTTTTGCGTCCTTTTGAAATTTAGAAATCTACCAGCCAGCCAAGGAGAAAAACAAACAAGCATAGATCTACACAACAAAGTTGCAATTTCATAATACGTGACGTACTTATACCATGTGAAATCTGATAGAAATTTGTTTCATTTAGAGGATAAACGTACTGTGTTTTGTGGTTCCGACAGGTATATGTTGGATATACTGTTAGAAAGGCAGTTATACCGTCGGGGCTAGTACGTTTATCCCTATTCTAATTCATGTGACATATTTTATTATTAGCAGATTTAAGTCAACAAATAAAGATGGATAATTTAATGACTTGAATCATTGAAGTAATTACATGAAATATAAAAAGATAAACAATTTTTCTTTAGTTTTTGTAGGAAACACAATCTAATTTGCAAATGATTTTATCATTCTAATTTTGTTTTGTTTTATGACTATGGGCTCAAAACCTACCAGCACGAGGACACAAAACAGAAAATAACAAAGAAATGGCATAAGTACAACGCATGTGGATTCATTTGTCTTGTGCACCACATTTAATAATGTTGGTCCAGATGGTTGCTCTCTGGTAGTGCAGTTGGACACCTCTTTTTTCCTCTGGAATGGATTAAATGGTTATTCGTTACTTGTTTATACAACAAGTGTGTGTCTTTTGGAAACCTCTATATATCTGAAAGAGTGGAATGGTTGTGCACATTCAATCCGGGTAGCACACCGTTTGCTATAAATATGTCAGATGGCTCTCCAAAGTCCGTATTGGGTCTCCTCATGTTTTGTGTTTTCCTTCATGTTTTCAAAGTGCTGTCTTTTCTTGATTGGCTTGCATGTTGGTTTTTCTTGATATGTGGTCTCGATTGACTCAGGTTGCTTGTTGTTGTGGTAGTTTTGAATATTGTTTTGGCCTTGTGTCACACAGTGTGTGTGTGTGTGTGTTGTGCTGTGGTTGGAGATATCCTTGTTAGAGGTATACACTCCTTATTCTAATATATTTCTAGTATATTTATTCAGTAATTAAACCAGAGTTTAGGTGTCGGTTATGTTTACTGAAATATTTTTGAAAAAGCATGAGGACATTTAAAAGTCTGTCTGTCTGTCTGTCTGTCTGTCTGTCTGTCTGTCTGTCTGTCTGTCTCTTACTCACAAAATGGTTTGTGAAAAGGCTTGGATGTTCCAAATTTGTATTCCCTTAGCCAAGCCTTTCCTTTTGATATCAATCTTTTCTCTTTTTTTATCTTATGACCTTGGAGCTTGACATACTTTTGTGATAAGCACCAAAAAGTGGAGGAACTATAATTCTTTGTTTGTTTTTTTTTTCAGAATCTCGGAGGGTTCGTTTTATACAGGGATGGATTTACCAAAGCAGAAAAGTAAGAAATCAAATTCAAATGAATGAAAGATTTCTTCGCTTTTAACAACAATATAATTTCCTAGTATTATAATTTTCTTTGAATTCAAAAAAACATGTGATAACCTTTCAAACCTGATGCTTTCTTTAATAAAAATTAATACGTTTTTGCTGTATTGATTGTAGACTTGTCGGGAGGAAACCAGAGGGATCGTATCTCGTAGTAGAATCGAAATCAGGATGTGAATACGTAAGTAAACTTAAGAAAATAAAGTATATGGACCTATTTTGAGTTCATTTGCATAAAATCAAGTTTTCATTAAACATGTAAGATGAAAAAGACTTTTCTTTGAGTAGATTGTTATATCATTTAATTTCCATAATGTGGATTCTGATTGGCTAAGAAATTGTCATATTTTTTGGTTGATCGAGGTATCAACACCAAAAAATGAGGGAAATTGCACCGTGCGCGTAGCGCAAGATGCATAAGTTTTCCCTCAACCAACATCGATCAACAATTTTCCGACCTCAGTCAACGTCGATCAAACAAAATACATCTATCAACAAAATTTTTCACGGAGGTCTATTTATAGCACTAATAAACTCGTTGCTGGAAATACAATTTATTTATGTTTGCTTAAAATTTGAAGGGTACCATTTCATTTTTACTTACTAAAAAATAACTGTGCATGTAGGATTTTCTCAAACTGGTCCTTATTCCAAAGATCATTCGCTGTTTGAAACATGGCGGCTGACATAACTTGTTTTCGTCTTGGGAGGCAGTTGTATCACTGTGCAATCCCCCGAACTTACGGAATATAGTGCGGGGTTGATACCGGTATTGTTATTAGATCCAGGAAAACAGTCTGTTTTCCATAAGTAGAGGGTATAAAATGATAAGAAATGAATCTTATATTATTTTCTGTTGATGCAGGTATCACCCGAAAAATTGGACGGAAAACTTTTGCATCAACTCACTACATCCAATTTTTCGGATGATACCTGGATCAACAGAAAAAAATATAAGATTCATTTCTTAATTCCATCCAATTTAAGGCTATGAACTATTCACATCATGGAGAGATTCTCAGACAGCCGTTTAAATTGGTATGTAAATCGAGAATATTTTTCATCAAATTGAGCTAAGTGGCATTTTTTTATGCCCCCGGAATCACAGATTCGGGAACATATAGTTTTTGGCCTGTCCTTCTGTTTGTATGTCTGTCTGTTTGTCGGTTTGTCCGAAAAACTTTAACATTGGGCATAACTTTTGAATGGAAGGTGATAGAGCTTACATATTTCACATGTGTATTCCTTGTGACAAGACCTTTCCATTGATACCAAAATTTTTGACCTCGTGACCTTGACCTTTGACCCACTTTTCAAAAACTTTGATATTGGAAATAACTTTTGAATGGTAAGTGATAGGGCTTTCATATTTCACATGTGTATTCCTTGTGACAAGACCTTTACATTGATACCAAAATTGTTGACCTTGACCTTTCACATACTTAACAGAAAATGAAGTTTATACTAACAAAGATGCCACCGGGGGCATTCGTGTTTCACAAACACAGGCTTTATTTTAACTTATGTCGAATCATAGATGTCTCACCATTAAGGGATCCGATGTACAATAGAGTAATTCTACAAAACATTATATACGTCTCCATTGTAAAGTATGGTACATTTTTTGCCTGGAAAGGTGCTATAAACTATATATTTTCTGAAAGGTAATGATGCCCTGAATACAGATTTAAGACACAAAGGGGTTAAAAAATCAAAGGGGAAACACCCTTGTGTAACTTACTCCTCCCGGGCACCTGATCCCACCTCTAGCTTGCCAGGGGTCCGTCGATGCTCAATATAGTGCTCTATTGTGAGTGCTGTTGAGATTATCGTCAGGATCTTCTTTAATTCATTTGTGTCACACTTATGCCCTTTGCCGTGTGGAGCTCGTAAAAAAGTTCCCCGCGAGGGGTTTGACAGTAAGTGTTTGGAATGTATTTCCCTGACATGGTCGCCATAGCACTTTCTATATAGATATAAGGTCAGGCAGTGCATGCAATTTATATACTGTGTTCTTCATCGTGCATTAACATCGACGGCGGGTGCGGCTAGCCAACAGGGGATGCTTACTCCTCCCGGGCACCTGATCCCATCTCTAGCTTGCTAGGGGTCCGTCGATCAGTGGCGGATCCAGCGCCCCCTTTGCCGGGGGGTCAAGGGGCGAATTTTGCCGACTTTTACTGAAAATGGGCAAAAATATACCTGTTTTTGGAAAATTTGGGGTCAGTGCCGGGGGGGGGGGGGGGGGCGGGCGCCCCCTCCGCACCCCCCTGAATCCGCCACTGGTCGATGCTCAATATAGTGCTCTATTGTGAGTGCTGTTGAGATTATCGTCAGGATCTTCTTTAACTCATTTGTGTCACACTTATGCCCTATGCCGTGTGGAGCTCGTAAAAAAGTTCCCCGCGAGGGGCTTGACAGTAAGTGTTTGGAATGTATTTCCCTGACATGGTCGCCATAGCACTTTCTATATAGATATAAGGTCAGGCAGTGCGTGCAATTTATATACTGTGTTCTTCATCGTGCATTAACATCGACGGCGGGTGCGGCTAGCCAACAGGGGATGCTTACTCCTCCCGGGCACCTGACCCCACCTCTAGCTTGCTAGGGGTCCGTCGATGCTCAATATAGTGCTCTATTGTGAGTGCTGTTGAGATTATCGTCAGGATCTTCTTTAACTCATTTGTATATGTTATATAGAAAAAAAGACATTTTATGCTTCATAACTCACTCCCCTTTGTTTTTACAGCCCCAAAATTAATATTTCTGAGCTGTGGGCATTATTACCTTTCAGAAAATATCATAGTTTATAGCACCTTACCAGGCATCAAAATATGCCCTATAGTACATAGGATAACTTAACTTGATCATTAACCCTGTTTTCGTCATGAAATGTATCTATCGTGACCATACAATATATTGAACATCAAAATATTTGCCCTACCGACAGACTGACAGTCGAACGGCTTCTCTTGTATCTGGTAGTATAATTTATATACATGTATGTCGTTGATCATCCAGGTTCTACTAGCGGCGACGAAGTCTGGTGTCAAACAGTGTCCAATATATTACGAGGTACTTTTTAAGTTTTTTGGGAGATCAGTATACAGAAAAAAAAATTATGTATTAATTCATAACTATAAATGTGTGGAAAGCTTATTCATTCCCAGGTTCGCAGCCGTTCCGATGGAAATGTTAAACGTCTTCAAATTCAATAGCATCATTTAAAAGCAGATAAATTTGAAGCATGGACAAGACATGCACATTTCGGGTACTAAACCCTCGTCAGTGATCCTCAATCTAAACAATGTAATAGTGCCAAAGAGTGTGAAAGTTATGTTCAAAATATGTACCGAAAGACGTAGCAGAATGGGTGGGATATGATGCTTCAGGACCCACGTTTCAGAAATTTCAAGAAATTCTAATGATTTTGCCTTGCCTTCTTGACTTTGAGAGTGAATAACTGATAGGTACTAGTAATTTTTTTATGTTAATTCCAAAACATTACCAAAAATGAATGCCAAGAGCTAGTTTAGATAGGAGCTATTCATCAAGTAGAGAAATATAATTATAGCATAATGATACTCATGAGTTACGAAATTTAATCACTGAAAATTTTAAACATATATTCCAAATCAATACTAGCTAGAGTACGAAAGCATATTGAGCTCAAGTGGTAGCTGAGAAAATAATTTTTTCGCGTTATAACGCGAATGTTTCGCTATATAACGCGAAAGTTTCGCGATATAACGCGAAAGTATCGCGATATATTGCGAAAGTTTCGCGATATAACGCGTAAATTTCGCGATATAACGCGTAAGTTTCGCGTTATAACGCGTAAGTATCGCGATATAACGCGAAAGTTTAGCGTTATATCGCGAAAGTTTCGCGATATAACGCAAAAGTATCGCGATATAACGCGTAAGGTTCGCGTTATAACGCGAAAAAATAATTTTCTCTGCTACCTCTTGAGCTAAATAGGCTTTCGAACTAGAGCACTGCAATAAGCAAAGAGAACGGGGAAAAATGAAGGTTTCACTATTCTAACTTTACAGATAAAACAGTGGTACGTAAAGAAGCCTGCAGTGTTTGATTCTCTATACAATCTTATAGAGTTCTACAAGTGTAACAAGATGCCTAATATAATGACAGTACTCAAGGACAAAGCTGACGTGTGACGAAATAACGTCATAACTACACCATCGGAATAATGAAGAACTGGATTTTCATGAAAATTACATAAGTTATATTAATGATATTTGAGATATTTGAAATCATTAACTCCACAGTATGTATCCCGTTGTTATTTTTATGGCGACAAGGCTACTAATGAGAGAAAAATATATTTTTTGATTCATGTAATGTTTTGTTTTTGCATATGACGATGGCCGCCATTGAATCATATCGGATGATACTTTTTTGGTCCCTATCAGCAACACCAGCCCTGAATTCCATGAACGATATAGAAAGATAGTACTCATGTTCCTCTACCAAAATAATGCTTTTTGTAGTTCAGGCTAACGCTCTTTATTCTCTCTGCAACTAGTCGATTTGACAGTCTTATATAACATGTGGCCGACCTAGAAATGTCCTTTCCTATTAACTTTTTTTATGATTCTTATCTATGGGATAGTACTGAACGATTCTAGCTTGGTTGCCACTCTGGCAACCTTGGGCAACTCTTTTTATCGCCAGAAATTCAAAATGGCCGCCAAATGCCTTCCACCAATAGATGAAATTAAATTCTTTCTTCAAACATCAAGTGTGGCACATCAAATCAGGGGTTTTGAGGGTCAACAAACCCATTTCCGATGTCATTTTTACAATTTGAGTTCATTCAGGACTAAAAATTCAAGATGGCCGCCAAATATCAATCCCATTACGGTACAATGAAAATATTTCAATTAAACGTTTGTGTAACACATCTTATTTGTAGTTGCAAAGGTCCTAGAATACATTTATTATGCTGTTTTGGTTGTTTTTAGCTGACATATGTTTCTGGGACAACTCTGCTTATCAGGGGGAAATTCAAAATGGACGCCAATTGGCTTCCACTAATAGGTGAAATTTAATTCTTTCTTTAAATATTATGTGTGGCACATCAAATCAGGGGTTTTGAAGGTCAACAAACTCATTTCCAATGTCATCTTGACATTTTTGGCTTATTCTAGGCTAGAAATTCAAGATGGCCGCCAAATTTCAACCTCATTATGGTACAATGTGTAGATTTCAATAAAATAAAAGTCGCGTTACACATCTTATTTGTAGTTACACTGATCCTTGAATACATTTATTTTGCTGTTTTGGTTGTTTCCAGTTCACACATACTTGTAGGCCTACTTTTTTCATCGGGGGAAATTCAAAATTGCCGCCAAATAGTCCCCTACCACTGAGTAAAATGTAAAAAGAAATAGCACAAGCTCTTATTTCATAAGACTTGCTATGTAATGAAAAATGAATAAGAGTGACAAATAAGATTGGATGGTTTCAGCTTTAACAGACTAGGATTCGTCAAAATGTAATGCAAAGATAACCACACCTTCTGCTATTTCCGTGGCAGATGGTCGTCCTAAGTCGGCACCGGTTGCCCATTGGTCTCGTTGGTTTATGTGTAGTCCTTTGTGTTTGATGTTTCTGTGCTGTGCGTTGACGTTCCTTGTCCCTTGTGCGTCTTTTTCTGTGCATGTCTGCTTTGTGTTTTTGCATTGGGTGTTTTTAAATAAAGTTTCCCTATTGATCATGTTGATATAAGACCAGTTTGTTTGACGCAGGGGATTCTAGAGTAAGCAAATAAACTCGAGGTAACTTGGCTATCTTGGCTCTTTGACCATCATTGCAATTTCTTTGCTTGGCCTGTATCGCTTTTTTTTTCAATTGGCAAGAATGCAATACAAAGTGTTTGATGTTTTCTTTACAACAGTCCCTTGGTGTAATTTATGTTGTGTTGAGCTTTCTACTATATTTATGTATAACGTTAATGATGACATGTACCATTTTGCAATATACTTAAAATGGAACTTTGTAAGAATAGAATGTCTTCAAATTTGGCAAAACAACATTAATTATATATGCTTCTTTGAATCATTTTGGCTGGAAGTACCACTAATGAGCATTCACTGTCCGAATCATGCATGTCTGGTGCATAGAATGTATTCTTCTATGAAAGAAGGCTGCTCAATAGTAACAGGCTTAGCACTCTCCTTTCTCTTCATAAGGCCGGTTAAGTTTGTAAATGAACAGGCCTTTCAAAATTTCATCTGCTATCATTGCATCTTAAGATAATTTTAATTTCTGGTTGGAGATATCCTCCAATTTTCTCTATAGTGATTCAAAATTAAATCTGAGGAATCTTCAACTGTGGTAAGATGAAATAGTACTACGTATGTTTTGGCATGTAAAACTCAAGTGGGTGAAATCTATCTCGAAAGCAATTGTCTTGGATATCAGTGTTCCATACAGTTTGAACACAGGGATTTATCTCATTATACCGGTTGCTCTATTTACTATATGTGTTAAAGGGATCTAACTCGGTGTTTAATGAAAAATCGACAAGTCATCGTTAAGTCTTCAGAAATAGGCTAATCAATGTCAAAACCTATTTTCTGTGGTATATTGCGATAGATTAATTCATACTGAATCTTCATACGAAATTTGAAATCAGTACCTCCCTTACAAGCCGAGATATGCCCAATACCGCTCTCTTATGGGCGCCACATTTGTAGGTCGGACAAAAAGGTGTCCGATGATAATCAGGCATCAGTGATCAACATGAGGCACGGCTTGACCATTCATTGTTGCGAACATCTCAAATACATAACATTGCATGAAATAGTCCCATATCTGCTTAGTACAATTTCAAATAAGGTCTTTTTTAACGACTTTGAAATAAGAAAAGCGTCGGATTTAAGTGAGATTAAATTCAGCATGTGCAGAGTTATGAATGACATATACGCTCATGTAAAGATGTAGCTGTATGGGGGGTTTTCATATACCAGAAAAGTACCAATTTTGCTGTGAGATCTGAACTGGGTCGGTTCCCTCTTCACCTAAATATTATTAAAAATATATTACTATACTGGCACCGACTCGAAAATCTCCAAGAAGAATTTCCATTATTAAAAGAGGCTTTTAATGTAAGCAAATCTCTACATTACATGAAGCACAATTCCTGGTTTTCTGCTGTTGAATTCATCTTATCACGCCTTCAGATCAATAGCACTAATTCTTTAAATAAATCTAAAGCACAATTCAAATCGTACATTAAAGAGGCTCTAACCACTTTCTATATAAATGACTGGAACATTGGTAGAATTGCCAACAGAGATGGGAAACTCTCAACTTACACTGATTTCAAGACTAACTTTCGTTTTGAACCTTATCTTAAAATTGTAACTAACTATTATGGTAGGTCAGCTCTCACTAAATTTCGAATATCTGCGCATAGACTTAAGATTGAAACTGGTCGGTATGAAAGAAAACCAAGGGAGGAAAGAATATGTCAACACTGCAATAGTAACCAAATCGAGGACGAAATACATTTTCTCCTAACATGTCCCAAATATACAGAGGCAAGGTCCAGTCTCACTTCTTTTTGTGAAAAGAACTATATAAACTTTGACAAGCTTACTATAACAAATAAATTCATATGGCTAATGACCAATGAAGATCCCCAAATATTAACCTTTTTGACCACATTCTTAAGATTTTACCTACCTTAATATCAAATAACTTTAATATGCAAAATACAGTAATTGGTCATACATTTGTATTGTTGTGAGTTAAATATACATGATTGATAGCTATTGTATTATTACTGTACTATTTGATAGACTATATAAGTACGCATTGTACGTCTTAACTTGTGCCATATTTGCATTTATGAACTTAATATTATTCACATATATCACATCTAAATGCTTGACAAGTTGTAATACCTCCTCTTTAAATAATTAATGTACCGGTATTCTATTGTTTAGACTTTCATTCCTTTGATGTTACACACTGTATGCTCCTCCGGGGGCCCAAATTGGCTTGAATAAAATCTTGTATCTTGTACCAGCGATGTTTGAGATGGTAAAAAGCATGTGAAGAGGAGATATCATGCAGTTGTATGTCTTTGAAGTGTTCGGACCTATAAACGATCAATCAGTAACCAAATTTTGTCTATACTGCTTGATTATCACCGGACACCTTTTTGTCCGACCTAGAAATGCGGCGCTCATAAGAGAGCGGTATTGGGCAGATCTCGGCTTGTAAAGAAGGTACTGATTTCAAATTTCGTATGAAGATTCAGTATGAATTAATTTATCGAAATATACCACAGAAAATAGGTTTTGACATTGATTAGCCTATTTCTGAAGACTTAACGATGACTTGTCGACTTTTCGTTACACGCCGAGTTAGATCCCTTTAACACATATATAGTAAATAGAGCAGCCGGTATTAGCGTGATAAATCCCTGTGAGTTTGAAGGTTGTTTCTATATCATATATCTTAAACAGGCGCCAGTTTTACTAAAGGTCGTAAGTGTAAACTTAGGCGTAAGTTCAGACTTAGGCGTAAGTTACGACATTTTTCGTGATTTTTCTGTTTTACTAAAAGTCGTACATGTAACTTACGACAAACTTAGTTTACGTGTAAATTTTGGCGTAAATCTACGACTGCCCTCGACCACACGTAAGTCTACACGTAAGTCATAAACAGAAAAGAAGGGACTAAATTTTCGGATAAAACCATACAAACACGTAATGGAAGAGAGTTTTCCGAAAGAAGAAGCGTGTATTTGATATTTTGAATGCTGAAAAGTTTAAACTTCCTGCTAAAAATAGCTCATGGTGTGTTTACATAGTGTCATAGCAACGAAGCCGATTCGTATGTATGAAACACGTTCGAAAACCATTTCGCTCTTCATATTTAACGTACATAATCTTTTTAAAATGTACTCATTTAACTTTTTTTTTGTATTTTTTTACATTTCAAATTCTATTTCATTATTCTTTGTTTAAAAATATGAATATCAAAAAAAAAAAAAGAAAAAAAAAAAAAAGAAAAGAAAAGAAAAAAAGAAAAAAAAGTAATGATAATAGTATTATAGGCCTACATGTAAACAATTTGTATGTGGATGTACACGAAACTGAAGCATACAAAATTCCATTAGCTCAAGTTTGCTTCTAGCATTTGCGTACACTGTAATTTTCAGAAAGATAATTTCATCGTCAGAACTCACTTGACGTGTCTAGAAAAGAAATGACTATCAAAGAAATGATATGCATGATGACATTAATGAATATTTACATTCCTACTGCGTTTCCCTTATATAAAGGTACCAAACCAACTGTTGCTTTATTTCTCGATAATCGCAAGAGCCTATCACGTGACTTCAGAACTTACGCGGATTAATTTCTAATAAAATGCCCATTTTATTTATTGCTTTAATACAGATTCAAAACATGTATCCATTATCAAACGACGCCGTCTACCCCCAGTGATTCAATGTGTCAAAATCTAGGTCACCCACATGTACACTTCCAAGAAGTGTGACGTAGTAAGTCGATCACGCGTCAGTAGACGAAGTTCAAGGACGAACTGCATTGTTGTCTGCATAAAGATGCCGTGTTTGGAAGAGCGAATATTCAGGCATAAGTGGATCAAATATTCAGTATTTAGGATGAGGATTTGATTCACTTGTGTCATTATCAACAGTGAATTCATCTTTGCTTCTTATGGATTCATAATATCAGAAATACTCCGAGTATCAGCGAATCTTTAGCCATGATGTTGAGGTAAGTCATGAAAACACCGAAAGTTTTCGCGTTTTTGACGGCTGTACTCGACTTTTGCATTATTCTAATTACTTCCAGATGAAATAGGGTATTTACAGAAGTTTGTATACAATAATACCGATTGATTTCATTTGTCTTAGCAGTTTTACAGTGTGTTAAAAAGAGTTTTCAAAAGTTTTCCCTTCAGTTCAGTGAAATTTCTCCAGTTTAACTCTCCGCCATGTCTGAATTATGTTGGACAAAAGTCACGAATTTTCACGATTCAATTTTCTTCAGTTTTAATTGAAATGTTCAAAATACAGCAAGAGGACAAAATTCAGTTTCTCATTTTTCAACAACGTTTCCGTACAGAAGGTACTACTTCGAATCAAGCGAAAAACGTCGAACGTTCGTTTGCTCTTACGTCAAATGGCGTTCTCCCTCCGCAATGATATTTCAAATGTAAAGAAACTGGATAAAAAATTGGCAGAAATAACTTAGTTAACACGTAAAATGTAAATATAAGGATTGTTTTTCAGCTTTTGCGCTTTATCGGTGTGTATTGGCAGTAGGGAATGGAAACAAAATTCATGAAAAGCACTTCGTGCTTTACATATTTTGTTTCCATTCCCTACTGCCAATACACACCGATAAAGCGCAAAAGCTGAAAAACAATCCTTAATTAAAATATATGTACATGTACACAAAAATTATAAGTTATTTATTTATTCCATAAGTTTACGGTACTCAGGCTAGTATTAACAGTTGGAAACAATTCTAAAATAGGAAGAAAAAATATAACATAATCTATGAAGTATCAATAAAATACGGGTTTCACCAACGGTTTTGTTTGCCTTTTTTCGATTCTTTTCTCTTTTTTTTTTCTAAATTGCGGTTTATAGATTTTTTGAAATATGTTTAGAATTATTCTTTACTTTAAATCCCATTCATTTACAGATAACATAATTTTTTCACTTTAATCTCGTTATCGTATATTTCGTTTATTTTATTTCAATTATGATGTCAAGAGTTTTTGTAAGCTTTTAACTTTTGAATTGTGCGTAATAAAGCTTTCACATTACGTGTGGATTCCTTGTAAGAAGACCTTTCCATGAATTGGCACCGGCGACCTTGAACGCGGAGTTTGACATACTTTTAAAGTACTTTTTTTTACCGACTTGTTCGTTGAAACATGCTTAGTATGCATGTTAATTCAGAAATAAAAAAAAGTAGGACATTATCGTGTGTGGACATATGGGGGGGGGGGGGGGTTGTTTAGCTTGAAATAATAACTACAAAAATCGTCTCAATTAACAAGACGAATCCCCCGGCCGTGCAAATGACATTTCCCATGACAAATATAGAATTTTTCATTTGGCTAGATAAATATGTAAATAAATCGTGACAGCGCCATATTTTCTATTTATTTATTTATTTATTTATTTATTTATTTATTTATTTATTTATCTATTTATTTACTTATTTATTTATTTACTTACTTACACACCACTACCACCGTCCTCACCATGCACCACTTGCTTTTCAAGATCCGCGCATCATTTGTAACATGCAAATACTATAAGATAAGAGGGACGAACACGGAGATCTGTACGGATATTGTGTAAAAAATTCAAAATGGTTCTGACATTCCAAATCCCAAGAAAAAAATAATCTTGTATATGTATCCGATAGTTTCATTGGCGGATTTGGAGCATTATTGACTGACAAAGATTATCTGAATTTAAATTGGAATTGAATAAACAACGTCAACGAGCACCTGTGAGGGTTGTGAGAGGTGCCCCCCCCCCCCACACTAAATTTGCCAAAGTAAGGGGTAAAGTAGTAAAATTTTGATTATTCTGACAACCACTTTTCAACCAAAATTGTCCAAAAGGGCGACATTATTGTTATTTCTTATGCGACATAACCCGATGAGTTTGGGTACCAAGAGTGCTAAAACAATTAAAATTGCGTCGGGGCGATCATCCCCATGAACCTCTTCCCTTAGACCTCTCATCTGTATTTGGTTTGGGGCACGCTCCCTTACCTGGATCCGCCCCTGAATTTATACATCAATCTAATTGATCAAAGGTAAATGAAAGAATTATTCAACTTTTAAAGCTATTTCTGATGTAAATCTGTCGTTTTCTTGAGGGTATTGTTCCGCTGGGTCAGTGCAGGGTGGTCATGATGGAGATACTTTTATTTTTATTCCTATGTGCGTGTATAATATGATTTTTTTATCAATCGTTTCGGGGGGGGGTCTCTAGACAACGAGTTCATGTGTAACAGCAATACAATAATGTGGAACGGCCAAATTCTTCAGTTTTCCGTCAGATTCATCAGTTTTTCCCCCTTTTCTTCTTGCAAACGTTCTTTTCTTTTTTTCTTTTTCTTTTTTTTTTTTCTTTTTCTTTGTCTTTTTTCTTTCTTTTTTTTTTGCATATCTGTAGATTGATTAATTCATGCAGTGTCTAACAAATTATACCCCTATTTTGTGTGTATAATAGTATTTTCTTACTCAAAAGTTCGTTGGGGGGAGGGGTGCATGTATAACGGCACGAATAAACGGCAAAATGTGGAACTGCAAAATTCTTTAAAGTTTTCCGTCAGATTCATTAGCTTTTCCATCTTTTATTACCGCAAACGTTCAGTTTTCTTCATTTTTCAAAACATGAAATCAATCAAAACGCGATTTTTCCCAGGATTATTCATCGTTGTCAAGGATTTTTCAGTCTCCAACCAAAAGAGTTCCACACGTAAGTTATGCGTAAGTCTACGCTTAAGTTTACGTCTACGTGCAAAGTTACGACCTTTCGTAAGACGCAACTACGCAAACGTAAAAATTGTCGTAACTTGATTTACGCCTAAGTTTACGCTTAAGTTTACGCAAAAATTTACGACCTTTAGTAAAACTGGCGCCTGGTTTTCATTCCAAATGTTTTCTTACAACACAGAGTATTTGATTGAAGAGTAAGACGTAGTCAGTGTGACAAGCTTGAAATGAATCTAGAACAGAACAGGAGCATTTATAAGTCAAAAGAACAATGAGAGGGAAAATGATCTATGTCAAGAAAACAGATCATGCAGAAATCCTGGAAGAACTTTGCTCCTTTGAATTCCTTTTGCAGACTTTCAAATAGGACAATCACTGAAGTATTTGACATGATATTTGACAATCCATAGCCCTATGATGTAGATTCTTGCTTCAGGTCTACTATTATCCCCCTTTCTTAAAATACACAATATTTGCAATTTATTTCTA
Organism: Pinctada fucata; assembly: GCA_028142955.1. NCBI lineage: Eukaryota > Metazoa > Mollusca > Bivalvia > Pterioida > Pteriidae > Pinctada > Pinctada fucata. The sequence goes on from AP027105.1 coordinate 4,084,411, forward strand.
TCTTTGTGATAAAAAAAAAAGATTCTTCTCGTTTACGGTTTGAAAATGTGCAATTTATGTAAAAAGTGCATGTGTAAGCTCATATCGACAAAAGGAAATTACACGTGGATTATATCACCTTTGGGATCACAAATAATGTATAACGTCTTCAAATTCATTAGCATCATTTTAGAGCAGATTTTACAGCATGGACCAAACATGCGCGTTTCGGGTAATAATCACTCGTCAGTGATAAGATGCACCACAGTTATTCGTAACGAAATGGGAATATTGATGTGTGGAGTTCATTTTATGTTAGCCTTTAATGAACTAATAAGCAAAATGACACCAGATATGGATTTGGCCCTTAAAAGCCCTGATTAGATATGCTACACTTGATATATCAAGTAATTATTACATTATACACAGTAGTAGGAGACTATTAGGTGGCCATTTTTAATTTCCCACAATACGCAGAGTTGTCCCAGAAGCATGTGTCAACTGAAAACAACCAAAGCAGCAAAATAAATCTATTCTAGGACCATTGCAACTACAAATAAGATGTGTTACATCAACGTTTTATTGAAATATTCACATTGTACAATAATGAGGTTAAAATTTGGCGGCCATCTTGAATTTTAGTTCTGAATGAACTCAAATTGTAAAAATGACATCGGAAATGGGTTTGTTGACCCTCAAAACCCCTGATTTGATGTGCCACACTTTAAAAATATTTAAAGAAAGAATTTAATTTCATCTTTTGATGGCAGGTATTTGGCGGCCATTTTGGATTTCCGCCGATAAAAAGAGTTGCCCAAGGTTGCCAGAGTGGCAACCAAGCTAGAATCGTTCAGTACTATCCCATAGATAAGAATCATCAAAAAAAGTTCATAGGAAAGGACATTTCTAGGTTCTGAAATTTTCAAATCGACTAAACCTCTGTGTACGGAAATTTAAAAATTCACGAAACATGACAGAGGGAAAGTACTCACACGACCCTCTCCCAGAATTGTCATTTTCGACCTGATCAATCAAACAAAATGGCCGCCTATGGATCTAATTGGTGCACTTTATTTTCTCTGCAATAAAATTCACTTGCGCCTCTTGTATAAGCAATGGAGACACTGTAGACTGAATAATCCAGTCTTGTAACGGCAGCCAAGAAACTGGATTATTCAGTCTAGAGACACTGTAGTTTTCATCCAGAAGCAAAATACATAAAGGAAAAGAGAAGAAAGGTAAGAAGAAAGTGACCGTTTGAATATATAAATTATCTCAACATGTCAATCGATTATCACAAATAATCGAAGTAAAAAAAAGACAAAAAAGTACATGTATCAATCGGTTCTCTATCAGGCACAAGATACTTTTTACCAGAGCCTTTTCTATCATTGTACAGTGACTAACCGTGACGATGGGACTCCATGACGGGCACTTTTGAAATTTCGTGAGAGAAGACTATGTTCAGATACAATGTGCACATATTTCCTGGATTATAGACCACGAGCTTGCTTCAGCCAGTGATCAAGAACTGTTTTTCGTACGCCCAACATATCCATTTACAAATTTTCTGTGTAATCTGGTGTCCCCTCTTCTTGTTGCTTTTTTTTATGTAATCCTATAATGAGAAGCTTTCATTTTTGCACAACATCTGTGTATTTTGGATACCACTATATATCCAGATAAAAAAGAAGATGTCGCACGTAATCCGTCTAACATAAGGGAGCAACCATTTTTATGGGGGGGGGGGGGGGGGGGGGGGGGGGGGGCAGGAAGACTTTTGCCAGCCGGAAAATTTTTTTCGGCCATTTTAAGAGCCGGAAAATTTTTTTCGCCGGCCCTTCGGGCCGGATTATTTTTTTGTTGTAATTTTCCAATGTTGAAAATTACCCTAAAGTTTAAATAATTCAGCGTGATTTTTCGGCCATATTAAACATCAAACACACAATGAGTTCATCTCTTGCCAGCAGATCACTTCATTTTAATTTCTTGAATGGCATATGGTGCCTATAACCTGTTTACTAAAATGATACTCAATGGAGACAGGCTATATCACCCTGTTAGAGCGCACGTAGGGGGTTTCGGCTATGCGTCAACAGGGGTTTCGGTTCCGAAGCGAGCTGTAGACGGACGTAGCGAGTTTAAGTTTTATTTATGACTACACAAATCAAGTTTTTCACAAATGGGTATGCTGACGGAGTGGAGGCAATCATATTCAATCTACCCATCACTTTAAATTGTCTCCATACGGTCAGGTTCTGCCCAAACACTTCGGTACAGTTTTGCCGATTGGACAATTTTCAACGTCACCTCAACATTTTGGTTCATTTTCTTCACTGCTAGAATGTTGATGTTGCTTGATGAGGTTTGATTATGTCATATATAACTATCCAAGTCAAATCACCTTAAATTTACCCACTAAGAAAGTATATTTCTTCATCAAATAATACTTTTGAGTGGATTAATGCATGTGTCCACCGGGGTTTCAATTCATGTGTCCAACGGGGTTGCGACACTTCATCTAGACATTGCATTAAATGGTATCACCGTTTAGGTTAGAAGGTAGTTTGAAGAGGTTAAAAGGTATTTTGAAGTTTCTACATGAATGAGAAGGGGGCGGAACATCAGAAAAGCCCCTTCTTATTCATACATAAGCTTCTAAATACCTTCCAATCGCCCAAGATGGCATCTAGGTACCACGGTGGCTCAACTGGTACTAGGACACCCGCCTAGCCTGCAGAAAGTCCCGAGTTTGATCCCCATCTCCAGTGAACATTTGTCAAGTTTTACAAAATGCATGATCAATTTGAGAACCTGTGATTGCATGTGAACCTGTGAATACATGTTGCCATCTAATTTGATTTAGAAGGCATAGGTTATATGTTGACCATGAGAGAGATATTTCTAAAGTTATGGGAAGGGTATTATAGTGGAAATCATCACTGAACAGGCATGTTAAACCTCGCTACAACCCTCTCTTAGAGTGTCATTCTCATGAGTGTGGAAATACATTTAAGACTGTGCACCTATTTCAAAATCATAATAATTAGACCCGTCTTGTTGGATAACGATATAGATCTATAGTTGCAGCTCAGGGAAATAAAAAAAATTCTTAGCTTTATTAATCTTTTAGCCCTATGGATAGAGGGAAGTGGTTCTTGACTGATTTAATGGAAATAAAAGTTCTAGCATCGAGCCCCTGTATTTCAATATGAGATTTCTTTAAAAGATGTTTAAGATTCTATGCAGTGGTGGCGAAGGAGAAGCTAGCCAATCAGATCCTCATGCCAATGTTTATTGACCGATCGCCTTGAAAACACACACTTAGAAGAGAACCTTTAGGCTGGTACTTGTTTCTTTGAAGTTTCGTGAAATTCTGTGTATTATAAACAGTTGCAGGGGGAAAGGGGGGGTTGATGTTTTAAAAACACGATTAGTGTGCTATATGTCATTGACATAGCAGTAGTTCACGTTCATGAGTTTCCTACAGTAACAGTGTTTACGAAAACAACGTTTTTTCCTCTCCATGTGCATGAAAAACCTTACTTTAATCAGCACCATGTACTATATTATGTGTTATCATCAATACACATTTTACGCAAGTAATTATTGGACATACTGACGAAATAGGATAAATTCAACCAGGTTTGTCGATTTAACGGATGTACACCGTAACACACAAATTCTATCTACAGTCATTTGGGAGGGTATTATGTTGCATTCGTCTTTGTGGTGACTTTGCCGTACCGACAATGCCCCTCTGTGTGAAGCCACATAACCTCTCTGTGCTGGAGAGAATAGAGAAAAAGAAGTGTTCCTTCTCTCTATTCATTAAAGCACAATTTTCTATCGTCTTAGAGGCGAGATTGACGTCCAGATACAGCACTGCATTTATGTGTCATTGAGATATAGCTCAATTTAGGATGCATTTTACTTTCGAACCGAAACCCCGTGTCACACGTGATACCGAAACCCCATGCTACACATAGAGTTTCTTGATATAATTTCAATATTCAAAGCATTTAAGGAGGGTTTTTGTATTCATAATGTTTGAAGTATGTTTATGGTCTTTGTATTCCAACGAACGTGTACAGAAATGCATTGTAATAAGAGATTTTTTAGTTTTGTGCAGAGACATGGCCAAATTTTTCCAGACGCCGATTCTGTACCGGAGTGCTTGAAGTATCTGAGACTATTTGAACTGCTTCAACGTCATCAATAGGTCACTATATAATCCTGTCCTTCTGTGCACTATACTTTATCACTGTAAAACGGATAGAAATGAAGAAAACTTAATTTCTACTTACAATTGTTGTCTGATCTCCGCTTCAAAACCGAAACCCATGTTGACACATAGCCGAAACCCCCTATGTGCGCTCTAACAGGGTGTATATGGTGCTAATGACTTTTGAATTTGATTTATTCACTCCAAATTGCGTAAAGTTTGTTCCATTTTTTATACTTTGTTTATGATACACAAAAAAGTGTTTACTTGGCAGTGGAAAGGTCGAAAGAGAGGGGTGAGTGGCAATTTCATGATCCGGAAAAAATTTTTCACCGGCCCTTCGGGCCGGAAATTTTTTTTCCTTAAAATTTCGATCCGGAAATTTTTTTTTGCAAAGTCACCCTGCCCCCCCCCCCCCCCATAAAAATCAAATGGTTGCTCCCTAACTATTTCCTATGTGAAAATAGCAGGTTGCCGTCCAAAGACGGCTGGGGAACATACTGGTCTCTTTACTTTTACGTGTTTTCTTTTATGTTACATATTGTGTGTTTTTGTTCGTTCGTTCTTTTTTTTTTTAATTTAGGTTTTTTTTTATCACGGGGGGGGGGTGTCCTGTGTCTCTTGATGTTTGCTTGTTGGTATTTGCTTGTTTGTTTTTGTTTTTTGTTTGTTTGGTTTTTATCTCTGCCACTTGGTGAGATTGTACGACAGCCCAATTGTGTCATAGAACAAAATATGATTAACTCGTGCTTACGAGAAAAGATATATCATTCTATTTTTACAGTGACACGATTTGGCATTCGTGTGATTGTTCTTGCGGATGTAATTGTCTCCGGTTGTTTGTTGTTGTTTTGAGTGTGTGTGTTCCGCTGTGGTCATTGCATTGTGGTCTTGTTGGAGATCTTAATCTAACTCTTTAGAAATGTAACGAAGAATAGCATTGATTCACATAGGGTTGAAATTGTCTACTGAAAACATATTTACTTCTTAACACAAATTATCGGCAAAAATAATGAAAACCTAAGTACTACTTAATTCATTATATGAATCTTTAATGCGTGCATGAACCCGAATTTGATTCATTCTCTAGATAATTACTTCTAGTTGACACTCTTTTGATATATTGAGATCATTGCTACATCTCTAGCCGAACCAAAATAAAGGGAAGGTGCCAGCAACACCCATCCCTTGTCAGATCCACCGATGGAGATATCGTTATACAAATTGTTCAATTATCTTAAAGTGCCTTTATAACCATGACAATCTAGACAATTTTAGAACGGTACAAGATATGAAATTCGACATAACTTATGTTTTTCAGTTATCTATTGTAGTAATGTACATGTATGAAAAGAAATTTAAACTTCGGTGGAAACTGAGGTTTCCTTGTTTTCCTTCCTGTACAAAATAAACACCTTAGATTTCTCACATTTCATTTCATTGACATCTATTAAATATCATATTTTTTTTTCTCCAATCATTGCCCTGTGACGTCATTCAGAAAAAAATCACTATCCATGGGCGTTCGTTTCCTAGAAAATTACACAGGGTGAGGTATCATCGCTTGGTCACAAACCCTTTCCTCAATACAAACCCTTTCTTCTATATGTCTTTTATCAAGTAAAGGGTATTTATGACATATCGTATGTATAATATCATTCGTTTTCTTTTTGTGAAGTACGTATACCATATATAAAAGGCTCGGATATGATCAGGAACACAGCAACACCCCCCCCCCCCCCCCCTCTTTTTTTTTTTTTTTTTTTTTTTTTTTTTTTTTTTTTATTTGTTTAATATTTCTTGAGTAAGAATGGTATAAATGTTCTAAGGTTCTACAAATCAAAAACTATCCAAGCACAAGTCTTATTCTACATGTATGATCTTTCTCTCTCTTTTTACCATGCAGGTCAACATTGTTGCAACCTTAAAAGATGTATGAACTATGACTTTTTTTTACAATATCGTCTGAGGAAGAACTTTTATAAGAGTTATCTAGCTTGACATCGTATCCTGAGCAATTAAATTCAAACCTTAAATATCTTTGGAAGTTTAGATTTCAGAAATCTAATAAGTTTTGAACTTTTTTAAGAATTTTGAGTAAAAACCTAATCTGGCTTTCAAATATTCGAAACAATATAAGATATTTAACTTTTTGTGCACAGTTTAAAATTCTAAAGCGGTCTATTTTACACTCAACAATTCAAAATTTTAAAATGTTGTAGAATTTTATATATTTGACATTTTAATCAAAAACCCAAAGTATCAAAATTTTGAAAAATTTAAGAAGTTTAGATTTCAAAGTAAAATATCAAAAATATGAAACTTTTAGAACTTAGCATTTTTTTTTTTACTTAAAACCTAAACTTCTAAGTATCCAAAATTACAAATATTGTTTAAGGTTTTTCGATTTTTAGAATTTTAGATATTTAGAGCTCTTACGTTCAAAAATCTAAAAAGTCAAAAGATGAACATTAAAAGCATGATCCTATAGTCCTCATGGGCGTAGCTAGGGTGTTTACGATGTGGACGCCTAAAGCATGCGCGGATCAAGAACACAAACTGCCCGGAAAGGGGGATGGGCACATACCCCTTTAAGGAGGATGAGTTGCGACGCCCGAAGGGCCGAGTTGAGAAGAGTATTGAAGTCTGACAGGGGTCAAGGCGTCCCCTAGACAGTTTGGGGAAAAAATAAGCAAATTGTTTGCCTTTAGAGCGTATTTGAGCTGAATTTTAAAGCATCAAACTCATAATTCAGTGTCAGCAATGATGAATCGTTTGTCAGATGAAGAATTAATCCGATATGAACATAAATTCCCCAAACATGTACATATATCCACAAACATATACAATGTAATATAAAGGTATGTACATGTATAACAGCCCTGCATCCTTGGCAATCGTTGTGTGAGAATTCGAATTACTAGAAGGACTAGAAGATTAGGCCATACCTGTTTTTTTCTTTGTTAATCATCAGCTCAAGTCATGGAAACCCATCTACCTATCCGTTATATCTAAAGAAAACGTAAGAAATATCTAAGATAGGACGATCTCATGGTAGAAAAGCTAAAAAAAACAACAATTTTTTTTTATCCTTTTGTGGCATTTTAGCTAATTTTTCATGTTACCTAGCTTTTGTTAGACTAAATACCCAAAGAAAATTGTTGAAACTACACTTAGAACTGTCATAAAAAATCGAATAATGATTGAAAAATATTGAAACTGACTGTTTGTTTTTCTGCAAACAATACCCTGAAAATCTACCCGCCCACAGATGCTTTAAAACAAAGACCAGAAGTCTCTGATGAGACTGAAGCTCTCCTGGTTGTTTGCCTAAATTAATCTAAGTGAAACACCCATTTTCCAAGACCCTGGGGATCAGGGCTAAAACGAAAAACAAGACCAGAGAATGGTTAACATAAAACAAAAAGAATTAATTATCTATCAGATATAATACTTTCAAAGAATTCACCGCGTTGGAACGAACAGTATGGTATTGTGATTCTTTAGACAGTTTTTTTGGTATTTTTTTCATTTTCTAAGTTAAATTTTACAAAACTGATACGCCATTGCAGTAGAGCAATGCCAAATCTTTGAGGCATATGAAAAGGGCATAGTTTTTTTGCAAACACTTCAATAGTTTGTCGACGAAAGAAACATTTTTGACCTAGCAGAGTTCTTGAAGTGTTTGCAAAACAACTATAGACTTTTCAAATATATAAACGATATGGACGATTGCCCTACTGCAACGTCTCATCAATTGTCTGCAGTATCACTTAAATGATGAGAAAACAACCCAAAACCTCCGTATGGAATCACAACATCATACGTTTCGATCCCACGCGGTGGAATTGGTGTTCACAAGATTACATGGAGTTTTATAGGAGAAAATGACCACACCCATTTTCCAAGACCCTGGGGTCAGGGGTTCAAACAAAATATCAGGTGCACAACTAGATAATGCTAAAAAAATTATCGCTCTATCAATAAAACTTTCTGAGAATTGTTGCTCACAATATTACATAGAAATATATAGGAGAAAATGACTACACCCAAGATTATGGGGGTCAGGGGCTCAAACAAAATATAAGGTGCACAACTAGACCACAGGCCCATTATCATGCAAAATAAATTTATTTTGTACTATTCACAGATTCAGGGGATTCGCGCTCACAAGAAAAAAATTAACAGACAGACAGACAGACACCGGTTACAGGGCGATCGCATAAGCTCTTTGACCAGTAGAGCTAAAAAAAAGCTTTTTGTTACCTAATGCCTTATGATGATCACTCAGTCTTGTGCGAAACGAAACGAAAACGAAGGACAGAAAACGAAACTTAAAAAAATCCTTTTTTCAATTTGTTTTCCGTTTCGATCTGCTTTTTTTTCATTTTGTTTTGTTTCGTTTCTTTCTGTTTCCTTTCGTTTCGTTCCGATTGGTTTCGTTTCGACTTGTATCGTTTCTATAGATATGTTTCCTTTCGTTTCGATCTGTTTTGTTCGTTTCGTGATCGATCTGTTTCGTTTCGTGTTGCACTTTACCGGGACTCTTGGTAGAATGCTATTCCCCTCCAAACTTTTACCCCGCAATCTAGATCCGCGCTGGCTCTTGTCCATCTTCGCGAGCCAATGGTATAGATCCGCCGTGCTCCTAAAAAATTCGCTAGGTGTCGCTGCAGAATATCGAGCGCCAAATATGAACGATGTCAAGGGTATTTGAGGAGCACGGCGGATCTATACCATTGGCTCGCGAAGATGGCTCTTGTCCTTCTATACATATAAATCATTCTGTGCATTAACTAATGTAAACTGATTTGCAGCTGCTAACTGTGACTCTTGAAATCCATAAGATAGTGGAATTAATGAATTGACACAATAATACCTGACGATTTGGTCCTCGCAATGCGTTTGCAATGGGTCCCTTTTAAATAATCCTCCATATGGTTGTTAAATTCCGGATAGCCACATCATTTAGATAACGCCCAACAGTTTATCAGGCACGGTCCATTTGATATTCTGGGGAGGGGTCTTGGGGTTTTTTTTTTTTCGAAAAATAATTTTGCTCTGAATTTTGATGAGACACTTATTCACCAATTTATAATTCTACATTTAAAAATTTGTCCAGTAGACCTTCCCGTAGACCCTCTTATATACATGTACCTTATATAAATTTTGTTTATTTAGAATTGCATAGTAAAAATCTTTTATTATTCTGTTTAGAATTGAATTGAATACTTGCATAAAACTAAAGTAATATATTAATATTTAGAGTTTTCAGTAAAAATATAGATAATTTCTATTGATAAAGCACAAATATTTTTTAATATGAACATCACTTTGTTAAAAAAAAATCCTTGATCCGACTTTGCAAGAAAAAATAATTTTGCCCCGGTCTGAGGCGAAAAAAGAAAAATAATCTTGCTCCGACAAAAAACCCAAGCCCCCCCCCCCCCCACCAAGAATATCAAACGGACCGTGCCTTACGGTTGCCTTCTCTGTGTAGAGTTCTTACTCCCCCCCTCCCCCCCTTTTTTAGCTCACCTGAGCAAAGCTCAAGTGAGCTATTGTTATAGCGTGGCGTCCGGCGTCCGTCGTCCGTCGTCGTCCGTCGTCGTCCGTCGTAAACTTTTCACATTTTCAACTTCTTCTTCAGGACGGCTGAAGGGATTTTGATGAAACTTGGTAGGTATGAAGTACTAATGGTCCCCTACAAGTGTTGTTGTTTTTCGTCCGTTTCCCTCAACAGGTGGCGCCACCAGAGGCAAAAATAGGTCCCAGAGGGTACCCTCCTTTGACAAACTTCTTCTTCAGAACCGAAGCATGTATGGACAAACCGAAAGCATCTGGATGATCTAGAGAGATGTCTTAAGAAGTGTTGTTATTTTTGGTTCCACTCCGAAGTCAAATTTTTGACGCGTTTTTGACGTCTTTTTGGACTTTGTCAGAAATGCACATTTTTGCACTATTTCTTTCAATAACTCAATAAATGTATGATTTAATGCAATCATTTTCTGTATATTTATCATTTTTAAGTTACTTAATGCTTTGATATGTATTTTATGCTAAAATTTTATTTTTTTGATTTTTTATGAATTTTTTTCCTTATGTAAAAAAGGAAGGGGGGGGGGATGATTTAAATACATTTTCAGCTTCTTTTCCAGAACCACTTGGCAGATTTTAATGAAACTTGGTAGGTATGAAGTACTAATGGTCCCCTACAAGTGTTGTTGTTTTTCGTCCGGATCCCTCAATAGGTGGCGCCACCAGAGGCAAAAGTAGGTCCCAGAGGGTACCCTCCTTTGACAAACTTCTTCTTCAGAACTGAAGCATTTTTCGACAAACCGAAAGCATCTGGATGATCTAGAGAGATGTCTTAAGAAGTGTTGTTATTTTTGGTTCCACTCCGAAATCAAATTTTTGACGCGTTTTTGACGTCTTTTTGGACTTTGTCAGAAATGCACATTTTTGCACTATTTCTTTCAATAACTTAATAAATGTATGATTTAATGCAATCATTTTCTGTATATTTATCATTTTTATGTTACTTAAAGATTTGATATGTATTTTATGCTAAAATTTTATTTTTTTGATTTTTTATGAATTTTTTCCATTTGTAAAAAAGGAAGGGGGGTGATTTTAATACATTTTCAGCTTCTTTTCCAGAACCACTTGGCAGATTTTAATGAAACTTGGTAGGTACGAAGTACTATTGGTCCCCTACAAGTGTTGTTGTTTTTCGTCCGGATCCCTTAATAGGTGGCGCCACCAGAGGGAAAATTAGGTCCCAGAGGGTACCCTCCTTTGACAAACATCTTCTTCAGAACCGAATTATTTATCGACAAACCGAAAGCATCTTGATGATCTAGAGAGATGTCTTAAGAAGTGTTGTTATTTTTGGATCCACTCTGAAGTCAAATTTTTGACGTGTTTTTGACGTCTTTTTGGACTTGGTCAGAAATGCACATTTTTGCACTTTTTCTTTCAATTACTCAATAAATGTATTATTTTATGCAATCATTTTCTGTATTTTTATTATTTTTATATTACTTAATGCTTTGATATGTATTTTATACTAAAATTTTATTTTTTTGATTTTTTATGAATTTTTTCCTTATGTAAAAAAGGAAGGGGGGGGGGGGGTGATTTTAAAACATTTTCAGCTTCTCTTCAAGAACCACTTAGCAGATTTTAATGAAACTTGGTAGGTATGAAGTACTAATGGTTTTCTACAAGTGTTTTTGTTTTTTGTTCGGATTCGTCAATAGGTGGCGCCACCAGAGGCAAAATTAGGTCACTGGGGGTACCCTCCTTTGACAACTTTTTCTTCAGAATCGAAGCATGTATTGACAAACCGAAAACATCTGAATGATCTATTGAGATGTATTAAGAAGTGTTGTTATGTTTGGTTTGACTCCAAAGTCAAATTTTTGACACATTTTTTATGTCTTTTCGGACATTGTCAGAAATGCACATTTTTGCACTATTTCTTTCAGTAACTCAATAAATGTATGATTTTATGCAATCATTTACTGTATATTTATCATCGTTATGTTACTAAATGCTTTGAAATATATTTTATGCTATATTTTTATTTTTTTCAATTTTTATGAATTTTTTTTTCTTATGTGAAAAAGGAGTGGGGGGGGGGGGGTTCAACATCTTTTCGGACTTAGTCAGTACTGCAAAATTTTGCACTATTTCTTTTGAATATCTGAATGATTTTTTTATGCAATCATTTACTGAATATTTATCTTTTTAAGTAACTCAATGGTTTGATATAACTTTAATTCTCAAATTTAATTTTTTTCAATTTTTGATTGTAGTTTTGATGATTGTTCAAATTAATCAGAGTTGTCTTTCTTTGTAATTTTTATTCACTGTCCTGAATATCTTTCTTTGTTATTTTTATTCACTATACTGAATGTAAAGGCATGATAGATAATTTCAAGATTAGAAAATAATTTTTGAAATATGCATGTATAATGAAAAGAAATAGAAAGAACATTAGAAGTTTTTTTGTTCATTTTTCATCCAACTTTCCTTGGTACAAAGGAAAGGGAGGAGAGGTTTTTTTGTGTCGCATGCAAAGCATAGCGGCACATAGTGATCACTTTGTCCGGTGTCTGTCTGTCTGTCCGTCTGTCTGTCACACTTTTATATAAAAGTGATCCTTAAATGCTGCTATCTTTCGCAGGTGACACATGCATTACTCAAGTCAAGTGGGGTACCCTCCTTTGACAATTTCTTTTTACAGAACTTAAGCATGTGTCCACATCATAATCTAAGATTGTTATACTATCATAATCAAAGATTGGACATGGTTCTCAGGTGAGCGATGTGGCCCCCTCGGGCCTCTTGTTTTTTGTTGTCACCATGGGGGTTAAATGGAGATCACTTCCTTTATTTCAAAATCTAAGTAATTCGTTCGAGTAGATTTGTACGATGCACATAATAATTTTGGTGACTGGTATTAATCTCAAAATGGGTTTTGAATGTCATAGTTAGAAGTATGTATTGTGAATATAATGGACGTTTGTTGACATTTCCATTATGAGGGTCATTTTCCCTTTTGATTTTATTCTTTATGTAAATAATTGAGGTTTTTGAATAGAGAAATTGTCCCGAAATTCCTAGGGTAATTTTATATTCGTCTGAGCTTAGCAAAATTAAATTAATGTCAATTACACACACAAAAAGCAACGAATTCTCGATAGGTAGAAATTAATTAAGGGTCCCTATAAAGTGCGAAACGAAACAACAACGAAACAACAACGAAACGAAACGAAACGAAACAAATCGAAACGAAACGAAACAGATCGAAACGAAACGAAACGAAACAGATCGAAACGAAACGAAACAAAACATAAAACTTAAAGAATATGAGAATAAGAGGAAAAATCGCCGAGAACGAATATTTAAAGACAAGATCAGCATGTAAAATTGCCTTAATCCAAGAGCTCTACATTTGTAACTACATCTTCATAAATCGCGGGTCCGATACGTCCGTCGTCCTACTCTCCCGTAGAGTAGGACGACGGACGTATCGGACCCGCGATTTATGAAGATGTTGTATCTAGTGCCGAGAGGGTTTCTTAAAAGAGTCAAAGTTGACAATTTAAAAAAGTAAATGTCAATGCCATTCATGTATTTGAGAGGAATAAAGGGGAGGGGATAGATAAAAACGTATGACACTTGGGGGGGACACATTTCAGGGGAAAAAATCTTACCCTTTTTCAAACGAAATGTGCCCCCTCCAAGTATTTGTTCTCATTTTTCTGATAAAGTTTTCAAATACACATAACGGAGCAGTTCCGTTTCCTCTGTACTAGACTCCTCCCTGCTAAATATTATTATTCATCCCATTCACTCTCCTTTAATCCTTTAAAATGCAACTGTGCTATATACCGTATATATTACGTTTTAATCGTCAATTTTGACCCTTTAACCCCCCCCCCCCCCCGCCAGCCACAAGAACTTATGATTAAAGGCTATAAAATTTGAATAAATATATGCAGATATTGACATTCGTGCTAGTTCTCTGTATTTACATCAATATTTCTCAAGTTCTTTATGATTAATGTTTTGTTTCGTTATTATCTTTATCAGAAGTCCTAGATTCATTAAAAGCTTGCAAAAACAACAAGTCTCCAGGCACAGATGGCTATACGGCAGAATTTTTCAAGTTTTTTTGGACAGACTTGGGTGAATTCTTACATAGATCATATATGCATAGTTTTGATTTTGGCGAACTTTCTATTACTCAAAAACTAGGAATTGTATCTATACTTCCCAAGGGAGATAAGCCAAGATGTTATCTAAAAAACTGGCGTCCAATAACTCTTCTGAATGTCTCTTATAAAATCTTGTCAGGTGTTATAGCCAAAAGAATTAAGTCTATCCTACCTAAAATTGTTCATGAGAATCAAAAAGGTTTCTTAGCTGGAAGATATATAGGGGAAAATACTCGTTTAATGTACGATATAATTCATGAATGTAATTCAACAAATATACCAGGCTTAATATTGTTAATAGATTTTGAAAAAGCATTCGACTCCGTCTCTTGGAAATTTATAAATAAAGTACTCAGATTTTTCAATTTCGGAAATAGTATTATCAAATGGATTGACATCTTCAATTATGACTTTAAATTATGTGTCTCTCAAAATGGATATTTTTCAGATTTCTTCAAAATAGGTAGGGGCTGTAGACAAGGAGACCCGGTTTCATCGTATATTTTTTTGATTTGAGTTGAAATTATGGCTACTATGATTAGAGAAAACAAAGAAATAAGAGGGATATATATTAAAAACAATGAATACAAGCTTCTTCAATACGCTGATGATACGGCACTACTTCTTGATGGCTCGGAAAAATCATTAAAAAATGCACTTTCTATTGTAGATCAATTTTCTAAATTTTCAGGTTTAAAACCAAATTACACAAAAACAGTATGTGTTAAAATTGGCACCCTTAGAGGTTCTGAATTGACCTTTAGTGAAAATTACAACTTGATATGGTCTCAGCAGCCTTTTAAATTTCTAGGTATATTTTTCTCTACTGATTTACAAAATATGGAAAAACTGAACTTTGAATCTAAAACCAAAGAAATTCAGAATCTAATTAGGTCATGGTCAAGACGCATGCTTAGTACCAATGGAAGAATTACTGTTGTCAAAAGCATTATGCTACCAAAGCTAATTCATTTATTCATTACCCTTCCAAATCCTTCTAATAGCACTTTGAAAAACCTAGAAAAATTATTTTTTTCTTATATATGGAATTCAAAAACTGATAGAATTGCAAGGAAGAATATCATCCAGGATTATAAAAATGGTGGGCTGCGTATGATTTGTCTTGAAGCCTTCATAAAAAGTTTAAAAATTACATGGGTAAGAAGAATGATAATGACTGAAGATAATATTTCATGGATTAAACTTCTTAATAGTACCCTTCCTCATGATTTCGAATCTATGCTTAAATTTGGCAATGCATATGTGAGTTACTTATCAAGCATAACCACTAATTTATTTTGGAAAGATGTGTTTTTATCTTACTATGACTTAAGAGAAATATTAGAAACTGAAGCAACTTATTATCAGCCACTTTGGTATAATGACCAAATTATAGTAAATGGGGAAACATTATGTTATATAAACTTTATAGAAAAAGTAATTTACTTTATATATGATATTTTAGATGAAAATGGTGAAATCTTAAGGTACCAAGACTTCTGCAACAGATATAACTTTTTCCCTCCATTTACACTGTATTTTGGTATTGTACTTAGTGTGAAAAAATTGCATTCGATCTTTGATATTGAAACTTTCCTCCAAAGCCAACCATTCTATCCAAATTATATCAAAATTTTAAAGAAAAGTGATAAAGGCTCTAGAGATTTTTATGACTTATTTATCAACAATCTTTACTGTAGACCAAGAAGTGAACTCAAATGGGAAATAGAACTACAAATTTTTGAGAATGAAAAATGGTGGGAAAGTGTCAATAATGCAGTAAATAGAAATACTAATGATTGTACCCTTAAGTGGTTTCAGTATAGAATATTACATCGTATATTAGGTACAAATACTCTTCTATTTAAAATTGGAATAAGCGATACTATTATGTGCTCCTTTTGTCACTCATTTCCTGAAACCATTTCGCATATGTTTTATTTTTGCTCTCATTCACAACAACTTTGGCTTGATCTTAACATTTGGCTACATGATATCTGCAGTATAGATATAAACTTAGATGTAAAAAGCATAATTTTTGGAATAGCAAATGATAATAATAGAAATATTAACATTATAATCAATCTTGTTAAAAAGTACATTTTTAGACAAAAAACTCAAAAATGCAAACCCTCTTTAGAAGGTGCAAAAAAATTTATATTATCTTATCTTAAAATTGAAAAATATATCTTTAAGAAAAATATGAAAGATGAAATGTTTTCAAAGAAATGGGGAAAACTCTCTATATTATTAGTTTAATATTAAAGTATGCAAGACGTGTGAATGGTGTATGAGTGTCTATGTTTCATGTATTGTCTATGTATTGTCTAACTGTATGTAACGCAAAAATACCAAAAAAAAAAAAAAATAAAAAAAAAAATGTTTTGTTTCGTTTCGTTTCGATCTGTTTCGTTTCGTTTCGTTTCGATTTGTTTCGTTTCGTTTCGTTTCGTTTTTGTTTCGTTTCGCACTTTACAGGGACCCATTAATTAAAGCATGTATAGATTTACATGTTTGTATTTTCATTTTGCTCGTCGAGCTACGATCTTTGGAATTCAAGATTTCAAGACAACTCGCTTTTTTGCGATGATTTATAACGAAGATCAAATCTAGTCCTGGATTATTAAAGATATCAATTTTGAAACATATTTGAATGTTGAACTTATATATTGACTTACAGTTAAGAAACCAGAAATAATTTTGTAGAGGATTTGTGGAAGGGGGGTTAAGACCTTACGGCTCAGTTTGATTTCAATCTACTGCATGATATATCAACCTATATTTACTTAAAACTTAAAATATTTTTAAAAAGAAAACAACTTATGAATATTTTATGATCTCATGGGTTTTTAACCCACTCCCATCCCATCCCCTTTCCCCATTCAGATCCGTCACTTGATGTTACTAATTAGAGAAGTGTGATTTTTTTAACATTAAATTTTAATTCATGACTTTTTAATTAATGAATTGCATAAATGAATGTTCAGGAAAAATCAGTTTTCTGTTTTGGTCGGAATCCCAAATTGTAAAGTGAATTAAATTTTACCAAATTAGGAAGAAAACTTCAATGACTGAGACGTATATATTTCATTTTTTTCCCCAACTTTACATGTTTAAACATAGAGCATGCATCATTGTACATGTAATAACTTATAACTAGTAAGTACTGCGTGTATATATAATGCACTTAGTACTTCTTGTTTAACAACATCTTAAGTAATAAGTAAATAAAATGGGTTATTTTCCTAAATGTGTCACCTAGGTAGATATAAATGCGACATTTAGATATGTAAATTAGTTATTATGCGACTAATCGACGAAACGTATGGAGCTAGAAAATTCCCCAACCGGGCATTTCGAAACAGACTATACTAGGGGATTCCCGTTTTCTAAAATTAGGTCATCTGTTTACATGTGTGAACGAACTTCTATAAAACATTGTTCGTTCTCCTTCCTGCAGTAGACCCCGAATAGGTAAGAGGATATGCCTTGAATATAATATTGATATAGCTTTTACATACTGCTTTACGAAAAACTTGTTTTGTGGTGAATGAATAATTGTTAGGGACCGTATAAAAAGATACATTTGATATATTTAGTACATTGGGTCATCTCGTCGTGACATAAGGTGGTAAATTCGTTCCTCTTTATATTTGGAGTTTACTAAGCTAATACCAGGACCTACTTTCTTTTCAGTTCGGATTTTAGTTTTACTGTGTAAACAACAAGGAACATATTATTGAAGAGGGGACATATGATCTGGATTACATATAGATATTGTACACTATAAACATTATAGAGTCCACGGTGTGTGATGACCTAGCCTGGGGTCACGGAAACAAACATTATATAAGTAGATTAGCCAGGATATAACAGAAACTATGGCAACCTCACAAAAGTCATCGACCGCCACCCCGGATTCTTCTATGTCGTGCATGAGTGTGGAGCAAGAAAGGGACTCGTACAAGGAAAAAGTAGAGCATCTTAAATTACTTATTAAACAGTACCAGCAAGATTTGAAATCTCAAAAATACAGAAACGGTGGTGTAGAAACAGTATCAAACTTACTACACGAAGCAAAACAGGAAAACAATGCTTTATTGAAGAAAAACAGGACTTTAGAAACGGCCATCAGTAATTTGCAAAGCAGGTTGACTTCTAACGGATTATCCGGGAGCTTAAACATAGAAGAGACTGATATTTTTGTTCACGGAACTTCAAAACAATTATTAGATAATCTTGCCAAAGAAAATTCACGGTTGCGGACGTTGCTGAAAGGGGCATCACTCGACCCGGAAGAAATTCAACAATTGCACCAGGTAAGGTCACACGTTATGAGCCATTGGCTCGCAAACTATCCAATGACATGATGGGAATTTAACGGGGAATTCCCCTAAATCGATAACCATACACAAAGGACTTTTCTGTCTGATAACAGAATAATTAGCTTGAAGAGAGTTATTTTTATTACACGTAATACTTTTTTATCATCATTTCTGCTTCCTTGACATTTTGGATTTATTGAAATGTTATTGAACCGTCGCTATTTATTGATTTTGTTTGTTTGAACTTGTGTGGGAAGCTTTTCATTTAAATGAAACATAAAGTGTATATTGAATCGATTTCCGTCATTTATTTATTTCTTAAATTAAAATTCCCAAATATTATGCAGTAGCGAAAATACGATATACACGTAGTTTATGTTTTGCATCATCTTTCGTATTTGCCTTTGGTTCACGGAATCTTATATTATTTATGATGGTTTATTTTATAATTAAAATATTATAAATTGCAACTTTTTATTGCGATAGAAAAAAATATTCAAGTTTATTTCCAACGATATCTTGATTTAACTCAAACGTACACGTGGATTGCATCTTCGTTTCTCAAGGAATATCTCTTAATCTCAATTATAGTTCTAACGAGATTTTATCATTCAAATGGAACGCCGAATCTTCCGCAAATGAAAAGAAAAGAAACAGAAATTAAAAATATACAAAAACCTATCAAACTGAATATCCTGTCTTACCTTTGTTTACCTATATCCCCTTTCATTATCTTTATCTTTATTTACACATGATAGCTTTAAATAATTCAATTTAGATACAATCACAAATTAATTATGATGAAAGATAGATGCTTATCAGTAAAAACAATATATAAAACTTTAGGGGGGCTTCGCACTGGATCTCTCTTGTAAATGTTTGGCCATCGAGGTCCCATCATTATATATGTCGGTATTTCTATTCGTTTTTTTTTTCTTCTTCCGAGTATTTCGTTTATTTACATGTTTTCCAACGTTTTGATACCTATTTTCTATCTTATTTATTTATTTATTGTTTAATTTCATCTTGTTTTGATATTTATATGGCTGCGGTTGTTTGTTTCATCTTGTTCTTGTACATTTCATTCATTCAATCTTTCTTTGCGCATCTATTGGTTCCAATGTCTATATCAAAAGGAAAAATCGAACAAATGAGATTCTTCCAATAAGGAAGGGCTAATCAAATGTCAGAGAAATATGAGCAACAGCGAATAAATAAGAACTGTTAGCAAAACGTGGGCAAGTGGGTGCAATGACGTTATAGCCTGCTTCGGACACTCTGCTGCGGTGCGCATTTGGTGTCGGCAACCCTTTCACAACCTTAACCTCTTCCTGTAGAGCTTTAAACAGTCGTTTTGTTCAAAGGACTTTGAAAGTCTAAGGTTACAAATTGCCAGGGACTAAAAGCTGTAAGTTTGAATTTTAATTGCTTTTTTTTTTTGGTATAAAAAAATGTCATGGCCTCGTTCTGAGCCGGTTTCTATGGTAATCAATTCTTCCTGATCAGGAACTTCTGTATAGGTAGTTTCAGAAAATGTATAAATCTATTTTGGTCTAGGAAGTATTGAATTGCAGTAACGTACGTGTATATATATTAAAACTATTATTCTCAGCCATAGAAACGAAATGAGCATTCGTGCAATTAAGGTTAAAAAATGAAATATAATATAATTTCAAAGACTTGATCATTATTTTGCTCGAGAAATAAATCCGAAATATAATGATTGAGAAATAAATGTGCGTAATTCAAAATCAATTTTATGTAGATACTATATTTTCAATCTTGGTGATGGGCAGAGGATTAGTGAAGTTGGGTCGGGGATTCTATCCCCATCTTCCCATGGAATTAAACAAAATGTATTACAGCTTTCTTTTCATTAGAACTTGAAATGCAATTTGAATATCAAACATTTCTAGAATTTTCGGATTCCATTTTAGAAATCATCTTTCTTCTTTTCAAGTGTTATTTTAA
The DNA here is from genome assembly GCA_028142955.1 of Pinctada fucata. NCBI lineage: Eukaryota > Metazoa > Mollusca > Bivalvia > Pterioida > Pteriidae > Pinctada > Pinctada fucata. The sequence continues at coordinate 4,104,639 of AP027105.1, forward strand.
GACTTGCAAAGTTGATTGAACATATTCGGCGTTATTTTATTTTATTTCATTTTGTAAATATAAAGCTGTTCATTTTGATGCCTTTCAGATTCCGTCTCTCTCGTGACGATGGCACGAAACATCTTCATGGTTATATTTTAATATTTATACAGGTTCCCATGTATCAAATAAATTAACCTCGTGTCACGTAAATTTTTGCCCTGTCAATTCAAAAAAGCTTTAAAATTTCTTCTAAAGGTGTGTAGTCTATTTCACACTCAGGTATGAGGAAATGAACAGTGTAATTAACAACCCACATGTCATGAGCCCCTTTACTACATGACAGAGTGTTTCTATCTTGAAACGAGTTCTAGTATTTCCTTGTTTTTGTGAAATTTCTTTCAAGAAGTTCATTCACAGAAATTCATATATTCAATTTCCGTGTCACGATAAAAAAGAAATCACGTAGATATATGTAAAATGCATATTATTTTGGTACATAAAACATGAAAAAAATTAATATGTATATTTCATATTTAGATGATTTTTTTTAAAATGATAAGTGCATTTGGAGGAAAACAATCTTATCCCGTATGCAAATATAAATCATTATTGAAGTATATTTCATTTAATACTCGGTTTGGCAAATCAAGTGCATTCCGATATGTAAATTGCGATGCAGGATTTTCATTAAAGGTAATTCAAGGAAATCTACATTTATTTTTGTAAACAAATGCAATTAAAAGTTCACCATCATTTGCATTGCACCGAAACTAATTTCGTTCTGCCTGTGACTTTGAACTTTGACATTGAAAAGCCACATGTGATTTGTACTGTTAAACTTTTTTATGAATTTTATCAAGTTCAAGTTATGACAACGATCAGACCAGCTAAAAACACAAAGCCGAAAGAATCATTGTGCAATGACTTATTTATAGCCACGCGTCCTCCGTAATCCGTATAACTGTAAATACATGTAGCAAATGATGTGGTTATCCGGTTTACCTGAAGACAACCCCCATACGTCAACCTTCGGCTACCTATGATAAATGGTTATGAAAACACGGGTTATATTATTTCTCAAATAATTAATATATGAACAAAAAACTTATTTTCTTTAAAACTCTTATTCATAAAGTCTGTAAAGGCCGACGTTATCACGCGTGACAAGAAAAGCAAAACAAATATATTCCAAAAAATACTACTGGATGTTTCAGTCCAGTTTTTGCATATATAATTTTTCAAAAAATCACAGGCTGAAACCCCCCCCCCCCCCCCCCTCCAATCGCTTGGAAAAATTCTAGATCCGCCCATAGAAAATGTAGGGAAATCTTATTTAGAATATGCGAGTCTTCATTCGAATCCGGATTGAAGTACTGATGCATGATGGAACAGGATAAACGTGTGTGGTAGTAACAGATTGATACAAACCGTAACCATTTAGACTTATCCGGACATAGGCATGAATTAGATCTAGGATCGATAGTAGGCAAAATAACCAATCAGAACTTATATGGTAAAAATAGGGAAACCTCAAGAAATAGGAAATAAACACAGTCAAAATATATCCTATCCCTTTGGTGTTTTTGTATTAAGTGTTTGATTGCGGTACTCAATTAAAGTAGAAGCACCGTAATTATACAACCAGTAGAATGTATGCAAACAGGATCCGGAATACGGCAGACTGACTGATATCGGCGTTTTAAGTGAAGTATCTTCTAAGAATGCACTCATTAGCTAGAAGTACCTAGTTGGTCGTTGCCCGGATTTGGTGAACTTAAAATCTCTAAACAGGAAGTTGTTCAGATATGCTCTGATTTATGTCCATTAAATCATCGATTTAGTAGGTAAAAGGTCGATATTTGACATTTCAAAATTCATTATAATTGCTGATTTGAAAAATGTGACCTTTGTAGATAAAACTTTTTGCAGGCGATAAATGAGCAAATAGGAGAGATCGAAAACTACAAAAACAAGTTGTCAGTGACCTTTTGTAGATACTAGTAAACTTTGTTGTTGTTTTTTTTTTTTTTTTTTTTTTTTGTTGTTGTTGTTGTTGCAGACGAGAAAAGATCAACTTGGGGAGCAAACTGTTACCTAAACAGGAGAGTTAGCTAGGAGATCAGTGACCTTTTGTAAATATTTTTTTTTTCTTTTTGTTGTTGCAGACGACAAAGGAACAAGTAGGAGAGATCGAAAATCTTAATGGAGAACTACAAAAACAGATCGTCAAAGTGATGGAACTTGAAAGGCTTTTGAATTCTTCTGACAGCGAAAAAGATGCAGAAATAACAAAGTTAAGGCACCAAGTTAAAGACATGAAAGAGAGTTCGCGTACTAGAGAAGTGTTGTGTAGCTCTTTAGCGGAGGAAACACATAATTTGCGACAACAACTTCACGATGTTGCACTCCGCTGTCAACAGATGGCGCTACGATTAGAGGAAAATAAAGAAAACGCTAAAAAGACGAAATTGGATCAGGTAACGTAGTTTTATGGATAAATATTCAAATTTGAGAAATGTTTTAACATTATGTTTGATGAAAATTTAGTCATCAAAATTGAATAAAAGTATGAAAGTGCCGAAAATGAGAATATGTTAATTATAATGAATATGGAAGGTTCAATTAGGGAAGAGGAAATAAGGCAATTTGAAATGCTAAAGAATCATGAAAATATGAGCAAAAAAACCTAATGAATGTCGTTCCCGTGTCAACTTGTTGAAATTTATTTCTAGATTTGTCAGAAAATTAATTTGTCATATTTCATTCCCTAGCTTTAGTCAACTTATGCTTGATAGAGTATCGAAACATTGATATTCAATGAAACTTTGTTTTCAATATATTTTATAACCTACGACTGAAATTATAATTTTTGACGTTTACAGGACGATTCTTCGCCATCTGCAGAACTACTCAAGTTAAAGGATGATAACTTCACTTTACAGTCTCAGCTTGAGGAGGTAATTAGCATTGTCAATTTCATATTTGTGTAACCAAGCGCTGATCTAGAGAGGAGAGGGGATGGGGGGAGGACCCGCCTCGACCCCCTAAAATTTGCCAAAAAATGCGGATTCTTCATGGTTTTCAAAACTATAGACTTGATCCCCCTTTTCCGGATGGCTTTGAATCCTCCCCCCCCCCCCCCCCACTTTCAAAGTTTTTCTAGACACCTCCATGTGTAATTAAGATTATTACGAGTGTATCCAGTCCAAGTCCAAAATACCGCCCGGATAAGCCTTTTCTTAGTACATGTAGTGCATACGCATACTAAGGGGATCAGGGAATTTGACAGGCGCGTAGCCAGAATACTTTTCAAGAGGACATAAAGGGGTTTTTGGAGCCGCTATGAGGTAAAGCCTTGGAGTGGATTAAGGGGGTGAAGTCCGCGGACACACTTTTTCAGACAGGGTTTTTTTGGAGCCGCTATGAGGTAAAGCCTTGGAGTGGATTCAGGGGGTGAAGTCCGCGGAACCTAATGAAAATTACATCTTTCCAGATCAGCTTTCTACATTAGAAATGGTCCTTTGTACACTATTTACATAAGGATGTGGTAGCACCTGCTTACACCTGGCTACGCGCCTTGTTGCTACGCATAGAATACTAGTATAATATATTACTAATTGGTTCACAGTTTTCATATGTTTTATTGTAACATTATAGCTGGTTTAACTCTGTTCTTGGAATTGTAGGAGTTTATTTTTTACTCATTTAATCAGTCCGACTAAAACCTATCCTTCGAATTCTGTGAATTTCATCTGGTCTATTTATGGATGCGTTTTCCTGTATCACACTACGAGTCTATCTTATGCCGATCGCAACCCTGTTTTCTAGGATTTTTTTCTTGGAAATAAAAAAAAGTACAGTCCATTGGAACTTTTAGACAATTGTTCCAGGAAAAGTTCCGTGTTGGTGTTCTTCGTAGCTGGTTGTGTAATTTGTACTCTTTCTACTAACTAGTGCAAGTGCAACAAAGGGATGGTAAAGAACAAAAAAAAAAAAAAAAAAAAAAGGGGGGGGGGAGGGAGGGGGGTTAATCGAAGGCTTGAGATGTTTTAAAACATATCGGTTATATTTAGAGTTACAAAATTTCTGGCTTGCGAAAAGAAACACAAAATAATTAAACAAAAATGAAAACTAAACGAAGCACAATGAAAAACACATAAAAAGAGACCAAAACAAAAAGTGCAGCATAGAAGAAAAAGACCATTTGTTTGATTGTACATGTACTACCATCAAACTTGCAGGGATGGTCACAACTCTCAATGGGAGGCAAGGTCACTTTAGAGGTCAATGTCACACATTTCGGGTCAAACACTGGAAGGCGACAACCCTGTTCTTGAACGGTACTATATAGTATTGCTCTTTTGTTAATTTCTTTACACAATTTCACAAAAAAATTATTAATGCCTTAACAGGTGACGAAAATGAATCACAGATGGCAGGCTTACAACAATAGCAACGAACTGAAAATGCGAGAGCTCATGGAAGAGCTCGAGAATGCTCGGGCCTTTTCGGTGTCCCCCGAGAGAACAGAGAGCATAAACAAAGCTCTGGAGGAGGCAAAACACAAACTGAGAAGTCTGGAGAAACAGAAACATCAAGTATAAATTTCATTGTATTTTTGAAACCTCCCCCTGGAATTTCTAAAAATGCTTATTTTTTTCAAATCTATTCTTATTTTGTCGTATCGTACAACCAGAATTTAAGCGAGTATTAAATTTCTTAGATTTTGGCGCAAAACAATGTCCATATTTTCGCGAATACATTTTTTCGCAAGTTGAAAATAGAATAAGAATGTGAATATATGGATATTGCATAATGTATCGATTTAAATTGATTTTTTCAATTTTCTCGTCAATCCTCCCTATAATTGATAATGTATGATGATGTTTTATTTAATTATTGTCAAGATATAAAATAAATTAGTTATGTTCATTACCTTTAAGATAATTCTAAGAGGTACAATTTTTTGGCGAAAGCTTAATTTTCGCGTTTTCAAGATACTCACGAAAATAACTAATGTTAGTACCATGCGAAAATTTATAGCCATTATCTTTGAAAATCTCCAGTTGGAAAGAGATCTAGAAGAGAAAAAGAGCCTCCTTTTACTACAGTCCCAAGAAATCGAGAAGCTAAGAGCTGACCTTGACACTTCCAGTCAGCAGGGTAGTAGGCTCAGTAGTAACGCGGAGACCATAGAAGCTCTTAAGGCGCAGATCCAGATATGTACAGAGGACTTTGAGTCGGAGAGAAAAGACCGAGAAAAAGCACAAGCCAAGATATCACAACTGGAAATGGAACTTGACCAAGTCAAAAGAGAGGTAAGCGTAGTTTTAAAGATTTATAAGTAGGATATGGAGATTCAAGGTCTCCAGCAAGACTACCCTGCACTTACCACAGCGGAAAACACACCCACAGGATTGTAACAAACAACGAACATCAAACAAAACAACTTCAAAAACAACAGGGAACAACAAAACATCCAGTAACACACCCACAGGATTGTAACAATCAATCAACATCAGATAAAACAACTTCAACAAACAACAGGGGCAATAAAACATCCGGTAACACAGCGGAACACACCCACAGGATTGTAACAAACAACGAACATCAGATAAAACAACTTCAACAAACAACAGGGAACAACAAAACATCCAGTAACACAGCAGAACACACTCACAGGATTGTAACAAACAACGAACATCAAACAAAACAACTTCAACAAACAACAGGGAACAACGAGACACAACACCCACACTGAACGGTCAAACAAATAGACATACAATGACCTGTATTGACCACAGCGAAACACACACGGGATTGATACAAACAATGGACATAAGACAAACAAAAAAAAATGGTCGCGAGATATACAATAACACTCACACCAAATGGGCTTAGTCCAACAAACAGTCAAAGCAGACATACTGAAATATGAAACATAAATGACACCACACCAGTTGAGAGAGACCAATGACCACCCAGCCATCTGCTATGTACTTACATGCCGGTGATTTACGAGTATTTCTAAGCCAAGCCAATTTGACATTCTCTCAATTTGCAGCCCAAAATTATTCCTGGCAAAATTTTCCAAGTCTATTTGAACACTGGGTTAGCTTCTTGCGCTTTATATTCAGAAGTGGATGATTGTTTCAAATACCGTATAACCAGAAATTTTCGCGAGTATCAATTTTCGCGATTTTATGGTATAATAGGGTTTCTTTATATTTGCGATAACAATTTTTCGCGATTTCTAAATTACAAACAAATATGAGCACATGATGTTACTGTTATGTTCCTTTCATTATTGAATTGTTAGTAATACATTGTAATTCTATCATAAGAATACACTAAATTCACATCTCTTAACGTTTAATCATAAAAAGTGAAAAATGGCACATGTACAATAAGAACAAAATGTAACTGATATACAAATTTATGATATACCTGATCAAACACAATTTTTCGCGGAAATATATTTTCGTGATTCCAAATCACTCGCGAATATAGCGAAAATTAGTATATCGCGAAAAGTTCTGGTTATACGGTACTAAGAGGTGTTGTCTTTATGTTTTCGAGAAAGAAAATATTTGCTTAACTTTTAAAAAGATCAATAAGACACTGCTTCGAAAGGTTCTGACCCGACAAACACACTTCATCAGTGAAATTGAAAAAAAAAATATTCAGTTGAGCTTTCTAAAACGCAATAAATCTTCTTGAAATAGATCTAATGTGTTAACTAAGTTGGCGACAACACCCCTCCCCCTCCACTCCCGCCGTCACAGCTCATTTTTATACTACCGCTAATCCCTCTTACTATAGCATGCTTCTACGTCGCATGTTCTTTTGTAAACCGTGTCTGCTTATATTAATGTGATAATGTAAACCACTACCCCATGTTGTGTTCTTTGGATGTGTTCTATCCTGGTTCTTATATGGTTCTTTCTTTCAGAGGGACGCTTTGAGCAGAACGCGTCAGCAGCATGTTAAAGTAGAGCATAATTATCTGTCTAATCAAGGAATCTACAATGATTTCAATCTAACACCAGCTGGTCAGCAAAACTTCCCTTACGATGTAAGTGTTCTTCTGCTTCGTATGACTTTGTTTTCATGATGCATTTTGCGTCTTTTAAGATTTGTACAAAGCTTTCCTATACGTGTCTTGGCCACTAACAAAAGTATTATATTGCTTCAAATCACAGTACTGAAAACGTGATTATTTTTGCTGGGAGGAAATTTCGCGATTATAACATCAGGACGTTACGCGTTCGGGAAATATTAACGATAAAAATGTCTTTTCATTGTAAGAATGCGGAGGGGATATTTTCGCGTGGGAGATTTTTGCGAAGTCCCTTGATTCGCGAAAATTATACCACGCGAAAATTTCCACGTTTACGGTATATTTTCAACCACTGCACATGTTATCCCACATGAGCAATTTTGAACGTTTTGGAGGGAAGGGGGACAAATATTCTTACATTGGAAACTGACAAAAGGATGCAAAAATACAACAAGAGGCCCTAGTAGGCTTGAATTACTCATTCTACGACAGTATTTTTCTAGATCGGCTGCATAATTTCTGCATCTAGTGTTGTTGCTTTGTACATCGGAAAACTTTTAGGAATCGAAAATTATGGAAAGGGTAAACTGATCGATTATCGATTTAAATCGAAAAACAATATTCCGTGAAAAATTCAGCATTAAAGAGATAAAGTTTGTATTTTCTGCATACAATGTAGAAAACTTTGCTGAAAACAAAATACAGAGCATTCAATTTCAAACAGTCTGCCTGTTCACAGGTAAAACAACAAATAAGTTTTATTATAACGGTACATGTTACATGGAAAAGAGGAAAATAAACACAATTCGCCTTCCTTTCAGCGATGATCGATTGTAAGAATAAGAAATCGATAGTCGTAGTCGAAAGACTTTTAGCGATCGATCAATTTGTCGGCGACAATGGGTTCATCACTATCTGCATCATTATCAAATTACAGGGTTAAAGAGTGAGCTTTTAGTGCCTACTTGGACCTCTTGATAAATGTTCATTCTATATATAGTCAAGTTTCATTGGTTGACGAAATCAAATGAAATTATCCTCTGATATCCGACAGGAAACGTGGTTGACATTATTCCTTTTATTATTTTTTATACAGAGCAGATACCATCACTATGTACCACATCCTGATTGATCACCCGGTCTTGTGATTTTTTTAACGTCGTTCAGTCTTTTTAAATACTTCTAAGTGTAAATACTTCTAAGTATGATTCGATTTATTCAGTGGTTTAGACCAACTTCCCTGTACTGCTATCTTAACATTCCATAGTTTGAGCAATCGTAAACATTCCACCCTTTTTCGTAACCGAAATTGTAAAGGTTGAAGTGATATTATTGGTCCTTGATAGATGAACGCCGCCAAATGACATAAAACTTAACAATATTGAAGTACTGTGAATAAGGGGAACCGATTAATAATAATAGTATAAAAAAGCCCACTAACACTGTCGAATATCACGTTATACGCATATAATATGTTTCACCCTTTGATTCAACAAGGTAAATACTGTCTAAATCTACTTTACATGAATTTATTTTAGACCTATCGCATGAACATCATTATCACAATTTAGAGAACACTTCAGCAGAGAATTTTCGATGCTAACCACATGTTTCGATATGGGGCACGGACAGATACTTTTTCTGTTTATTAAAATAAGTGTTCTCTGAATATACGTCTATTCTTGACCAGAATAGATTACCATCTTATAATTGATAATGATAGCCCTAGAATAAATTCATATACATTAGATTTAGACAGTATTTACTTGGTGAATCAAAGGAGATTCCCGTGGAACATATCATTTTCGTATCACGTGATATGCGACAGTGACTTAATTAAGTTAACAAGAAAGATTTGGAGGAGAAAAGGTTCGCACATAAGACACGAGGTCTCGCTTTGGCCGCATTGTATGCGAACTTGAATATACTAGATTTCAATAATTTCATAAATTGATTTATAGAAGAGAGACTTTGAAAAGTTATCCTTGATATCCATCCACAAGCGATAAATATAACATTTATTGCGATTCAGGTTCTTTGAACTATAAAAGAAAGAACGTAGATTTTCAACACGGCTCCCCTTTGCAAGGCCAAGTGCAAGATACATAGACTATTGTTCTAATTTTTCATTTTATTTTTCAGACTCAGCTTGCCGCTAGGGGCCCTAGAGCCTCGCCTGCAGCCGACAAACAGAGTGAAGTTGACGGATCCTTGCAGACGGACGCTGAACCACATTCCGGAAGTAAACTAATTTCCACATCCATAACGGGTAAACGAAGTCCGGCGTTCTCAGATAAGGAATCTGACAACAATAAAACTGAAACAAACAATGACAATGATTACGGGTTGTCGGGAACAGTTCCTCTCCTCAACGACCTTGAGGATGACCATACGGAAAATGAGGATCTAAGACAATCTTCGAACGGATCCAGGAAAAATTCTCAGATTTTAACGTGCCCTAAATGTGGACGAGAATTTGTGACGGAAGAACACACTGACCTCTTAGAACACCTGGAACTCTGTTGTGATTAAGTGTTCTGTGATACTGTGTACTCTGATTAAAAGTATTTTGAGCTTAAGATGTTCCAGAAACTTTGTTATTGTCCGTCCCATCCGGTCTGTTCTGTTATCTTATTGGGTCAGTAAAAAAATCTAAATTGAACATCACTGTGGTTTATTTTGTTGAAAGTTTTGCAAAACCCCGCCGGGTTTTGCGCTTTAGGATAGTTCATATTGCTGTATTGCGCATGCGCATACTCCATTTTAGCGTGGCATGTCGGGAAAATTGAGTCACTACTCTGTACAGGATGTTTGAAGGAAGAGTGTCCCTTGCGTGGTTTACGACGGTGTTTTCACGTCATCGCATTACGTCATGAATATAAAGAAGATCATTTTACAAAGTTGCAAGATTTGTGGGCCAGTTAAAAAAAAGTTTTGATTCTTTAAAATGGCAGGATTAAGCTAATGAAGTACAGTAAATATCTTATTTAACTGAATTCGAAATAACTGAATTCATTACGTGCATGCCTACCGGTCTTAAATTCATATGGCTGAAATTTATGTTATTGCAGTCTGATTGGCTCTGATGATGACTCAAAAAAAAAATTCTGTGCATTATCGTCGGTATGCCAATGCGTCTGTCCCCTTCGCCTTTGGCGTGCTTTCTTTTGACGAGTTTAATGAATGGGTTACCTCAGGGACTCTTGATGATAAGAACGCTCTTTCACAAGAAATAGTAACTTTTGAAATGAATAATCATATTGCAAATATATTTTCTCAAAGTGCAATTGTGCTTCAACAATTAAAATCGCCCCAAACGTCGATTTGGATTTATGCAACAATTGCACAGCAGTGATTTTCAAGGGCAATTCGGACGCATCAGGCATTAAAATTCAAGCAAAAAACATGTATTTGCTGATTCATGTGGCATTAAATATCTCTTTTTAGACTGTAAAAATTATAAGGAATTTGATACATCATACATTACCAGAAATCATACTTGGCTTTTACTTATCTTTTGTCAAGTCTGACGAACTAAATCCTCACCTGAGTCTAGTATCTATCACGGAAGTAAAATTCATTACTTAATTTCCAGACAAGGATTCCAGAAATAGCTGTTCTTGGTAAATCAATGAATTCCTAAGGTGTTGGGTGACATTGAATTTATGTCGTCTGCACTTTTCGTTCCTTTGTAAATTAAAATCGGTCATAACAGTGCCACGACAAAGCTATAAGATATTGTGTTACAATGATCGGATCTTCCATTCTATTTTTCATTTTTTAAAAAGAACTTTGATACGAAATTTGTGTCGCATAAATATAAACAGCGATTTTATGAGAATTCTAGCCAGCATCATCAATGTTTAGTCACAAATCTTTTCTTCATCTGTGTGTATTTTTGAAGAAATTAGAATTACCCTTGCTTTGCCCGAGGCCAGGGTCGGCACTGAAAAAGAGAAAATTGTCTCCGACAAGCCCTCCCAGTGAAACACAACGACCTCCATCCCGAAACCACAGAAAAATGGGCGTCACTGGACAAGGGAGTCGCCCCCAAACCCAAAGAATCCAAAGTCCATCTAATTTGTTACTGACCGTCTACAGAGATTTGTCGGGTTGTTCGCCTTCTATGGGCTTCATCAACCCGACAAGTCTCTGTGGACGGTCAGTGACAAACCTAATTATAACTGTTTTATTTTGTCGAATCTCCGGCTTTTTGTTGCAGAAAATTGGCGTTTCACGACTCCTTTTACATGCAATATTAGTTATTGGGTTTGTTACTGACCTTACACGGAAATCTGTCGGGTTGATAAAGCCCATAGAAGGCGAGGCGCTTGCGCCGAGCCTTCTATGGGCTTTATCAACCCGACAGATTTCCGTGTAAGGTCAGTAACAAACCTAATAACTGATTTGTTTTGTCGAGGACCATTTTGACATGGTGATTCCTACTGTCCTCCTGCTTTACCAAGCAATAGTGCTGTAAAGTTTTACCCAGTTTTGCTAATTGTCGGCCATTGCCTTACAAATTTTTGAAACTGACTTTCCACAAGAATTTGTCGGGCAGTCACATGACCAAATTCAAGCATTCCCATTGGGTCAAACTAGTCCGAGGCAAAACAAATTCATTTATACGGCAATGGCGGGATTGCTGACGGTATATAAATTTACACGGCGTGCACGTGACGCGATTTACGTTCTCTGATTGGTTCGTACTAGTCCATGGCAAAAATAAAAAGCTATATAAAGTGGCGACATGTACTATGTATGACGTGTGTGTAGCAACATGGTAGAAGGAACGGTTCCAGCCATATTTCTTGTATTTGTAGCGCATCCAAAAGAAGGGTGTAGATGAATACAATAAAGGAGCCCCAGGAATGCATCTTCTCGAGCCAATGGTATCGGTACGCCATGCTACTCAAATACCATCAAAATCTGGCTCACAAAGATGTAGGAATGATACAGTGGTGTAAAGGTTGTTCATATAAAATTCTAAATTTAAACTTGCTCGAGTCCTCATGTATCAAATAAAATTATAAGTTGTTGCAATAATTGATGAAAAGGTGGAATAGAAATGCCCATTTACACCTATAGACCATGTACAATTGGAAGAAGATATTTAAACATTCTTTTAAAATTTATTTGATGCAAAGATAAATCGTGGCCAACCCACAGAGATAGAGATAATGTCACAGTAAAAACAATATGGTGAGTAATATTTGGGACAAAGGAAGCAAGTACTGCGCCAACAATGTTGTTTTTCTACACGCTGCGTCAAATGCCCTCGACTTTTCGAATTCTCCTTGAACCGTATTAGGAAGTTGTTGATCTTTCCAGAACACCGAGTCAAACTGACAAGGTAATTTAAAGTTTTTAGTGCCAATCACAGTAGGCCTACGTCCCGGAACAACTTAAAATTCATTTGAAAAATATAATATACCCGTTGCCAATCAAAAGGTATGCCTGGAACACAGGGACTCGACGTCAACGACACTTGGTGAAATCCGCCCCTTCCTATCTCGTGTTTTTCTTCAAATAAAGGGAAGTAAAGGAGGATGTCATTGTGCGTCCGTGGCGTCAAAACAAGGTCATAGGTGGTCCAGATGAAATCGATCGCATTAGTAGAAAATTGGTCTTGCTCCTGTGGCCTGTAAGTCTAAATTGACAAACCAAAGCTAATTGCTCGGAATCCGCCATTTCAACGGCATAATTACTATATTAAATAGCACTATATGCTCTCTTGACAAATTCTATTTTAGTCAATAGGATTTTGTTTGCAACTGTTCTTGTTCTGTTGTTTTTGTTTTGTTGTCATTTTGGTATCGTTGTTGTCATTTTGGTATCGTTGTTGTTGTCCTTTTCCTTTATTTTATTTTTATTCTAATCCTGCATATTTCATTTTGTTTGTTATCAAGAATGTTTTTCTGCCGACCCTCCCAATATACAATTTACGTGCAAGGGGATTTAGCGAATGATATACAAGTATGCACCGCATTATAGAGCGCACGTAATTTTCAGGGAAATTACCTTTATTTATCACATGATAAATGTGACGGTTTGTGGTAGGTATAAGTATATTTTAGTCTCAAGTATACTTATTTATTTGTACGAATAGCGGATCCAACATTTTTTTGAAATGAGGAGAAGAGGGTCTTCAACCTAGGTTCGAATTTGTGGGTCAGAGAAAAGGGTGTGCACGAGGAGAGGGAATCGAACCCGGGGTCCCCTCCTGGATCTTTCATTGCACACTACATAGTTCATAAACACTTTGAATATGAAGGACTGGATTTGAAAGAACATTATAGAACAAAACAATAAAATTTCGCACACACATTGGACTAGCGTTCAGGTGCGTAGCCAGACTACTTTTCAAGTGGAATCACTTTTTCAGGCGGGGTGTTTTGGGGACTATTTTGAAGCCTGGCTAGGCTGATGAAGCTAATTGATTTTACATATTTACAGGGCAGTTTTGAAATAACACTTTATGCACTTTTTAAACATAATGTTTACTCCAAAAGTTTACATGCATACGATAGCATTTCAACATACTAGTAACATAATTTTAATGAAACAAGGATATCTAGCCTTCGTGCGTTTCTCTCACATTTTCTTATACATCATATCTTCTTTTTTTTTCTTTTTTTTTGAAAAAGCGATGTGGAAGCACCTGCGAACTTGCGTACGCCAGGCCTGGCTACGCGCCAACATCAAAATTTATAGATACTACTAGAAAGGTCTTTCCAGAAACAATACAAGAAACGATACTAAAGCTCTACTGGCTTTCTTTTAAAACATTTCAACCACATTAATATAAATTATAATGCATAAATGAAAGGAAAAAATCAAATTCATACTTTTTGTTGACATATACTTATGGGACTTAAGATGATCACAATTTTACATACAGATGTGTATAAAAAAAAACGAACCACACATTTTCTAAGAAACTATTCCGTCTTTTGGATATGCTGAACTACTTCCCATTTGGGATGGTATCTGATTGACGTAAACGGCTTCCAGGGAAACCGGAAAAAAATTCAGAGAAAACGTACTTCAAATATGTTAGAGGAATTTCATTACGTCATCATGCATTCACGTCAGTCGCCGTCCCAAATGGGAAGTTACTCTAGTCTATGAATATCGAAAACATGGGCTCAAACGCCATGTATCCTACACCACAGACCTATTACGATGCACAAAGAATGAACTAATTAGGTCTTCCGACTTCCGTCGGAAGACCTATTGTTTTCGTAACCGTGGAAAATTGGATCAGCGATTTCTCAAGAACCCTGTAAGCTAGGACAATGAAAGTTCTCCAACGTTACGTTTGGAGTAAAAGCTAGATTGGTCTTTTTTATTTTTGGTCTCTGTTATTTTTTTTTATCATGTTTTTTAGTAGATTCAAATATTTGACGGGAGCGTCGAATTACTCAAAAGGACCGAAAATTTCATGTTTTGCTATTTGTAAGCTTAAATATCTCGTATTTTGCTATCTACAATTTCCATTCTTTTTGAAAGTCGACAGCCATGCAAGATATGAAATGCTAGATGCACACTGTAACGATTTATTACGATGACGTCCTTCATATTTCCAAATTCAGAAGTTCATAGGAGGAAGACACTTTTTTGCTTATAATAGTAAACAAAAATTAAGCTTATGAAGTTTCCTAAAAATTTCAATATTATTATTTTTTATCCATATATCTGTCTTATTTAATAGTCTTTCTGATTTTTCCTATCTCTTACTGTTGAAAAGATATGAGCATCGAAATTTTGAGTTGGGTATTTCGATACACCTTCACGCCAACAGATCGGGCGCACACTAAAATTGGTAGTCCGAGTCCGACTCGAGAAAAGCAGTGTTGAGATTTTCAAATTCCGATTTCACGGCAATGATGAATATGCATTTCATAAATACATTTCGATATACACAATTTGATTTTAAAACAGTTGATTAATTTAGAAGAGATCAGCTACAAACCAGAATTTACACACAAAAAGTGTTAGTTTGATTCCGATTTCTAACCTACAAACCTGTTTCTAAACTTCAATAACTATATTTTGAACATCAAGTTTAATTTCTAATTCTAGCAAACGTTCGAACATAATTTTCGGTTGGTTTATTTACAAATTGATGAACAATTTCTCCAACATTCTTCCCTCCCCTCGTTTTTCGAAAACAGTTCTGTTTATATTGAACGATGTCGCCATGATGGAAATTCAAAATAAACTTTGAAAAAAGGGAAAGGGGGGGGGTCCAAATTTGAACCTGCACAGCGAGAACCTCATGGTATTCATATATATATATTGAACGTAACTTGTTATTACCATTTCTCTTCTCAAGAAAATTGGTTCTACAGCTACGAGCTCGCCTTTTTTATGGGGGAAGTGGGCAGGAAGAATTTGCAAAAAAAAAAAAATCCCGGCTCTGAAAAATGCTGAAAAAAATATTCCGGCCCAAAGGGCCGGCAATTTTTTTTTCCCGGACCATGCAAAAGTAAGGATACATTGCATGATATGGAAATTTTTGCTGGCCCTTTGTGCCAGACAATTTAAAGTCAAAAAATTAATTAATATAAATACAAACTGTTCACATAGCTGTATCTACTAGAGACCTAATACGCATAGGCACAAAAATCTAGAAAAGGTTCTATTTAAACATCATACAATCTGTCTGAAATTCGCTAATTGCAAAGAGACATCTGAAGGAACGGTTATTAACTCATACTCTGTAACAGCGGGGAGTTTAACTTACACAGACATTCACAACATTTGACAATTTGTTTAAATCCGGATGGCTGAAAAAAATGGCCTGCTCAGAAAATTGCTGAAAAAATTTTACCGGCTGGCAATAGAATTCCTGCCCCCTCCCCCCCCCCAAATCAAATGGTTGCTCACCAACAATTATCGGTTTGAAAATTTAATGTTACTGCTATTTGAAAACTTAAATATATAATATAAATACATGTAATGTGACGTCCTTCATATTTCCAAACCAAATATTGTATAGGAGGAAGACACTCTTGTTGCAACCGCAACAAGAAACCTTTCTAGTTATAAATACAATGTAACTTCTGTACGTTAATGAAAGATTATATACTCGTATAGAGCTACATAACTTTAGGTACAATAACAACACCCATGCCCAAGGCCCTTGGATCAGGGTCTCAAACAAAAAATCGGGTGCACAACTAGACCAGACCTTTCGTATTTCAAAAAGAATTAACTAGTTTCTCTCATTTAAACTATTTGAGAAATGGTGGTCTCACAAAGGAGAAATTTCCATGCCCATTTTCTGAGACATTTGGAGTTAAGGACCCCAAATAAAATTTTCGGGACACATCTAGACCATAGACCCATGTTAAATTTCGAAAACAATTATCTTCAGATCCAGAGCACTGGTTATCACCAAGAAAAGACGGACAGACGTTAAAGATAGACTGGTGATAAATTATCAGTTTAAGATCGACTGGTGATAAATTATCACGTTTAAGATCGACTGGTGATAAATTATCACGTTTGAGATCGACTGGTGATAAATTATCACGTTTGAGATCGACTGGTGATAAATTATCACGTTTAAGATCGACTGGTGATAAATTATCACGTTTAAGATCGACTGGTGATAAATTATCACGTTTGAGATTGACTGGTGATAAATTGATGCCCCTTACGGAACTAAAAAAGGTCGCTAACATGCAGTGCAGAATACCCGCAAAACTTTCATTTCTACCCACTTTTAAAATTATGGGGGGATGCTTTCGCCAAAACCTGGTTGCGCTATAATACATGTACCTCGATTTTTGTTCGTAAATTGATCACTATGAACCGAATAAAGGTGGTCGTTACCAAAGGGTGTCAGTAGTCATCCAGATTACATGTGCATGCGAGCATGATGAGTTTCAAACCCATAACTTTACATACCTCTGCAATGCATGAAAATTGAAAAAGTCATACACACCCTTATTTATCTGGATTCTTATAGCTTGTGTGTGAATTTTAAAAGCCTATTTTGAAAAATTCTGATAAAATAAACAGTTCTAAGGAGTGTATTTATTTAACTTATAGATACCATTTATTAGACAAATTTTGATCATAAGACAGATTTTAACGTTTCATAAATGAACGGAAGTTGAAGGAAATAATTTTTCTAACATTTTCATGACATGTCGAGACCTAAAAAAACACACAGCAAATCGTAGTCATGGGAACATTTATTCGTATCGCGAATTTGACAGCTTTTTAAAATATATCTTGATTTTTTTTTTCAAATTTTGTTGCTTCTTTATTTTACTTATATTATATATTATAGAGCAAACGACGATGCAAAGGCGCGAAAACAAAACAAAAATGAAATATAAACACACACACCCTCTCACACACACATTCCTAAAAAATGGGAAAAAATAGCCAGGTTCACAAAACAAGTTTTTTTAAACAGCTGTCACGATCGTGCCACTGTACTGAAAACAAAACGAACCCAAAATGTATCAACTTGCACTTTAGTGGCAACACAGGTGCAACAAAAGGTGCAGCTATACGGATTGCGTGATTCTGTTGTTTGTTGAAGTTATTTTGTTTGATGTTCGTTGTTTGTTACAATCCTGTGGGTGTGTTGTGCTGTGTTACTGGATGTTTTGTTATCCCCTTGTTGTTTGTTGTTCGTTGTTTTGTTTGATGTTCGTTGTTTGTTAAAATCCTGTGGGCATGTCCCGCTGTGTTACTGGATGTTTTGTTGTTCCCTGTTGTTTGTTGAAGTTGATTTGTTTGATGTTCGTTGTTTGTTAATATCCTGCGGGTGCGTTCCGCTGTGTCAATGAATGTTTTGTTGTCCCCTGTTGTTTGTTGAAGTTGATTTGTTTGATGTTCGTTGTTTGTTACAATCCTGCGGGTGCGTTCCGCTGTGTCAATGAATGTTTTGTTGTCCCCTGTTGTTTGTTGAAGTTGATTTGTTTGATGTTCGTTGTTTGTTACAATCCTGCGTATCTGTTCCGCTGTGTTACCGGATGTGTTATTAATCCCTGCTGTTTGTTGAAGTTGTTTTGTTTGATGTTCGTTGTTTGTCACAATGCTGTTGGTGTGTTCTGCTGTATTACTTGATGTTTTGTTGTCCCCTGTTGTTTGTAGTAGTTGTTTTGTTTGATGTTCGTTGTTTGTCACGATCCTGTGGGTGTGTTCCGCTGTATTACTTGATGTTTTGTTGTCCCCTGTTGTTTGTAGTTGTTGTTTTGCTCGATGTTCGTTGTTTGTCACAATCCTGTGGGTGTGTCCCACTTTGGTCAGTGTAGGATGGTATTGTTCGAGATCTCTGCTATATCGTCTCCTCTGTCTAATCGATATTACAGACTTACCATACAGCTATGTTTATAGATTTATATTGGTTAGGACATATGTCCTCAGAACTTTGATATACTCGATCAATATACCATATCTGTAAGGGTATTCGGTACTTGAAAATGAAATAAATGGGAATTTACCCGTTCGAAATTGAGTGGGTAGGGATCAGATTAACATGAGTCAAAATCACATCTTTCAACTACACCCTGAATTTGTCATTATCTTTTGTTGACTATTTCAAAATCTTTAAATGGACCATGATCTATAGTCCGTCTCTAACATGTCCATATCAGGAAGTAAATAAGATAAAAATGTTTTGGTGATTTTCATTTAAATGATAATGAATAAACATTGTATGTGCATTTGAACATTACTAAGTATGGGGAATTTGGTTTCAGTTTTTCTCGGTGAGAGAAAAATTTCCTTGTCTAATGACATATATAGATAACATTGTGCCTGTTTCTGGATGGAGGGCGTAGCCCGGGGAACATGGCTTTTGGTGCCACTTTTGATCTGTAAACGCCCACCCTGTCAGGGAACAAGAAAATTGTTAGAGTATGACTATAATGGCGAGGATTTGATGAACTCTAGACTCGCCTGAGTACTCCATAGAATGATAATACATGCACTACAAAAGAAAAATTCCTCAAACTTAAACATATGTCTATACATGTACATACAGTATGCAGTCAGAAAAAAGGACACCTAAATGGTAATCTGGTTTTGACCAATATGGCAAAAATATTAAACAACTTTGGTAGTACGGTCAGCATAAAATATCCGTATTGTTTCCTCAATTGCAAGTTGATATATGTTATCCGAGAACTTGCTTCCTGCAAGAGCGCATGCAAGCTTTATCTGGTGAAATAATGTGGAAAATGATTGTGTCAATCGGAGCCTTTGGTGGCCATTTTGATTCACTTATCGGATTGTAATACACAATTTTGGCATCAAACCTAGAATGCTAGAAGGGTCTTATGTGGGAGGGTAGGTGGTCCCCCACCCAGGCCTCAGTAGGAGGTTTTTCTCCGGGTACTCCGGTTTCCTCCTGCTCCTTGGACCCCCTCACGCCAACATCTGAGCCAACGTGAGACATTAATATAAGTTGTGTAACTTGTTTGTTAAACGTTGTAAAATAAATAAAGTTTAAATTTTAAAAACCTAGAATGCTTACTTCCGGTTTATAACTGAACTTTGTAGTCAATCACAATCCTTGGTGGCCATCTTGGTTTACGGAATCGGCCCGCAGTCCTAATGACGTTCGAACCAGGAACAAACCACTGGACTACCGCGCAAATTTTTCTTTCGGAACTTCAGTACTTTCTTCCCTAGATCGAGACGGGCAAAATTATAGTTCTTTTGTGATTATAAAATAACAACACAACAACAACAATTTTCTCGGTCTACTTTCTCTCGTGTGGTTATCATGATTAATATTTTGGCTTTACCCGGTATGGGCCTTAACCAAAATATTTATCATGATAACTTATCATGATTAATATTTTGGTTAAGGCCCATGTTATCATGATTAATATTTTGGTTAAAGCCGATACCGGGTAAAGCCAAAATATTAATCGTGATAGTGGTTATTCGGAATTCGTTGAAAAAAAAACCAGATATGCGTCAGCAAATCGGGATGTTTTGAAGCAACTTTAGAAGATAAGTAAGGCAAGCTTCGCTCGATTGAACTAGATAAAAGAGCAATTTCAGGTGTATAGGTATCTTTAAGTGTTGTCATAACACTGCCAAGGCTATTAAATGCTTCATAATTAAGTTCGGGCACAGTCAAGTTTTAACTTCCATGTAAATATTTTCTGGAACCCGCTAAATAGATGTATGTATCTTTAGCACTTGCTCAATTTCATTTCATACTACTTGGAAGTGAAAATGCAAAGGATGTTTGTATTTGTTGGGTTTTTTCTATAGGTCTTATGGTGGTATTTCTCTTGTCAAATATTCTAATGGTCAATCATGATAAGATGAATTGCAAGAGCTACAACTGTTTTTAAAGAAAGGTCAAAGTCAAAGGGTCAACTTCTGACTGCATATTCTTGACGATGTAACTTTGCACATGGGATATGGAATCCACACAGTAAAACTCATGTTTTGAGGTCAAGGTCAAACATAACTGACACATGTATGTATAGGTCAAATTTCAAGGTCATACATGGTGTTGCTGTAAGTAAACCAAACTTCACTTTGAATTTTTTCTGATTTTGTTTTCTTCAGTTGCACGGACTATGAAGAGATTCTAAGCTGAATACGAGGGCTGATTGATATGTTGTGACCCTCGGTTTTCTGGGATGCAGAAGATATTCTGCTGATAGATTATCTCCAAAAAGGACAAACAATCAATGGCACATAATATGCTTCACTTCTGACAAAGTTACGGGAAAATATTCAACTTTAGCGCCGCGGAAAGCTAACTAGTTAACGGTGTGTTGTTCCATCATGACAATGCTCCTGTTCAAAAGTCTGTCACTGCCATGGCTGCCATTCATGACTGTAGCTTTAATTTGATTGAGTATCTGCCTTATTCATCTGATCTTGCTCTATCAGACTTTCATCTATTCCCAAAACTGAAAGCAGCTACTAGTATTTCATTTAGATGATGACGTCATACTTGCAGTGGATGTCTTTCTGACCAGTCAAGATAAGGAGTTCTTTAAAAGTGGTATCGATGCCCTTAAACACCAGCGGCAAAAGTGTGTAGATACTGAAGGGCATTATGTAGAAAAATAATGCAAATGTCTGATAAAATTCAACTCCATCAATACGAGGCTCACCACATATTAATCGGTCCTCGTACATAATTTATATACACTCTCATACTATTTTTCCAACACTATATAGAAACAAAATCATTAATAAGAGTTTGAAATCATTTATTGCTGCAATGTGTTCGTAGCAGATTTTAGTGTATAAACAACTGCCATATGAAAGACCTTAGGATCAGGGTCGAAATTCAAAAGAGGTCAAGGTCATGTTCATATAAACTTGACCTTTATGACTCTAAGTTCTGTATATCAATGATGAAATCTTCATACAACATTGATCATACTTCAACAATAGCTTTCAGAATACCACACGTGTACCATAGAAA